>JAJOZX010005285.1:265000-285000 GCA_023014485.1 Bathynomus jamesi
TCTCAAGCCATTTATATGACAATGTGTTCGATGTGTCAGGCGAATAGGCAGGACAATCAATGTCGCTTCCATAGTGCTTCCGATAGTCCAAACCAATGACATTCTCTCGAAATTGATGTTAAAAAAATGGCGTGAGTAGTATACTGTGTCAGCAAATTTTCATTGAATTCTCTTCATTCGTTTCGGAGGAAATGTAAGTTAATGTTTGTAGGTACCTTTTGGGTTACCCTGTAGCTTTTACTCTGTAACGTTAAACATTTTATTAGAATGACAGAAATTTATTTATTTATTTACAAATAATAGATATGATTACAAGACAATAATAGATATGATTACAAGATTTTTACAGATGTTTATAATAGACTTAAAAGACTAAAGGGAACTTACAGACTAAGACATATACCTTTATTAGACGCTTAGTACAAAGAATAATGAAATGTGAGGTGTGGTGAAAAATGATAGGAGAGATTTTTAGAAGAATAATGATAATTTTAGCAAGGGGAAAGAAAGGAGTGCCTTCACTAAACTGGAATTTATTAAGCTTCAATCGCATTATAAAAGATGAGAGAGCATTGATTGTTTTTATTTCATTCGGTAGATTGTTTCATAATTCCAACGTTAAATAAGTGTAAGAACTTCTACTTAAGTAAGAGTATAGTTTGCCCATGAGATATATTCACTCTCCATATACTTTGTTTGATGTTCGTAACGCATCTGGTTTTTCATTATGTTCTCGATGAATATGATCGGTGCAGATTGTTTTGTAACTCTGAAGATTATGGAGCACATCTGTATTTCAAATATGTCTTTAAATTTTAATATACTGCAGTTGCTTGAAGATTCCTGATATATGAGTATAATAATTACTCTTGTTTATTTTTCTAATGATTCTCTCCCGGTTTATGATTAAAGGGTTGACGATGTAATCACATGCACTTCCATATGCGGTAATATTGTATGTGAGATGTGGATAAACTAGAGAGAAGTCTAGCGTTTTAAGTGTATTTGTGGGAAGGAAATGTAATTTTGTTAATATAAACGAGAATTTCGATAGTTTAGAATTTATATTTTTAATATATTGACGAAAGGATACTGTAGTTTGTCATCAAGTACAACTCCTAATAATTTCCCTTCAGTGACGCGCAATATCAAGTACAAGTCGACAGTAATATTGAAGTCTGGTATTAATTTCTTTTTGTAATTAACGAAGTTTGTTTTTGTTTTTATTTAAGGATAATGTATTGGCTTTCAGCCAGTAGCATACTCTTGCGATGTCTCTATTTTCTTTTTTTTTAAGAAATGAGAGATCGCTGTCTGAGTATATCAGTATATCCGCAAATTGGAACCCTTTCCCATTATGAGAGTTGTGAAAGTCATTTATGTATATCAGAAATAGTATGGGACCCAGAATGCTTCTTTGTTGAACTCCATGTGTGATTTTTAGTTCGGCGGTGGTGGTAATAATATGTTTGATGTATTGGCTTCTGTTGTATAGATATGATTTAAACCAATTTAGAGCAACGTTATTTTTGTCATAATGAGATAATTTATAAATATGTCGTGGGAGATTGTATGAAGGCTTTTCATGGATATAATCTCAATAGTATACTGCACAGTGCTTCAAAGGAGATCAGGACGAAAGCATAGATTTCGTTTGGCGTGTGTGTATACATATATAATAGGGCGGCTCGTTTTTACACTTTTTTCGATATTTGATTGGGGGTAGTGCGGAAAAGTTGCGATTTGGAGAGAAAATAAAGTGTGTAAAATTTTTTTGATCTACGTCAATACCTTCCGGTGGCGGCGAGTCCTTAAAAATCGAAAAATAGGCCTAAAAACACATCAAAATTTTATATAATTTTATATAATTTTTATATAATGTTCATTGTTCAATGACTGCTATTTATTAATTTATTCAAGCCTATAATAGTGTTCTCAGGGTTGTTTGCACAGAAATATACCGGAATTAACATTTGTATAACATCTTGTTAAAACTTGCTTTAAATCAATATTTTGGATATTTTAACGGCTAAGACGCCACCGGAAGTTATTAACAGATTGTGCTGAAATTTTTATTGTTTATTTTGTAAGTCTTTAAAACCATTTTCCAATCTACCCCGTTAGGCCTATTTTTCGATTTTTAAGGACTCGCCACCACCTGAAGGTATTGACGTAGCTCAAAAAAATTTTACACACTTTATTTTCTCTCCAAATCGCAACTTTTCCGCACTACCCCCAATCAAATATCGAAAAAAGTGTAAAAACGAGCCGCCCTAATATATATGTTGACGAAAGGATGTTGATCGAAGTCCGAATAAAAGCGGTATTACAGTAAAAATCCGGTGTACCGAAAATTCCACCCATGAAAATTCCACCCACGAAAATTCTCCCCAGTAAATTCCACCCAAGGAAAATTCCACCCACAGAAAATTGAAAATTGCACCCACGAAAATTGCACCCACCCAAAGAAAATTAGTTTAACCAATCGTCAATGTCGTACAGTATAAAGAATCCTCTTCTCTTAATATATAAAAATAAATAAATAAAAAAAAATTTATTGTTTTTTATTTATTTTTTTAGGTTAATTGTACGCCCTTGATGATTGGTTAGGTTAAGTCGTGATAGTTTGGTTAATTTTTGCTACCCGCGACCCGCACGAAAAACCTAACAGATCATAAATGAAAGACTGAAGAGACTAGTGGAGCGCTATAATAATACAGATAGTTTAGAGTTCCTCAAGAGCATTGCATACAATCTTCATTAAACGTCGAATAATTGTTTTTTAATATATCTTTTACTTATAAATCTTTTACTTTTTACTGTAATAAATTTGAAATAAATCTTTTACTTTTTACTGTAATAAATTTTTAATAAATTTATAAATAATAATGCACATTTTAAACTTAAACTAATTTTCTGCAATTTTCGTGGGTGGAATTTTCTGTGGGTGGAATTTTCCTTGGGTGGAATTTACTGGGGGGAATTTTCGTGGGTGGAATTTTCATGGGGGGAATATACATGGAACCAAAAATCCTGCAGTTAATCAGTTTTAAACGGTGCCGATATTGTGAGTTAATTGATAGTGCATAGTGGTATTTCTTTTAAAAAAATAAAAATCGCGGCATATATAAAAAAAATAAATAAAAACGAAACGAATTAATCTATACAGCATTTTTCCGAGTGTTTCTTTGTGAAGAAAATTAGCTGCCTATCGAAATTCCTACAAATATCCCCCCCCCCCATTATCCCCCGCAGCCACAGTCGCGAGCACCAATCAGTGAGAAGTATACAGCGTGCCACATCCCCCATCCCCCGGAGTAACGGGTAACTTTCTCTCACTCAGTTTGAGTCAATCCCCACCCAATACTTCCCATAATACCCTTTTTGAGTCAATTTTGTACACCAGCGGCTACCCTCTATCAGTAACATGGAAATGGTCAATAAATTCCTGCAACTCTGTGGTATCTGCAATGATGCAACAGATGAGACAAAGGCGATGAGGTGCGATCTTTGTCAGCTGCTTTTTGATTGTAGATGCCTAGAATGGGAAGATGAAAAATCTCCCTTATAACGAACGCGAAGCAACTTAATGGGATAAAAATTTTCTGCGATAACTGTATGACCGAAATAAACTCTTTTACAGTATTTAAAGCAGAAAGAGACTTCGAGAAGAAAATGAAAGAGGAAAGTATGAATAAAGAACAGAGGAAAACAGAAGAAACGAAAAAAGGCGAAGTAGAAAAAATCAAATACCGTCACACAACGAGGCCGAAACCATGCAGTCGAAAGAGTATAAAGACAACAGATAGTATAAGGGCAACGAAGGACAGTAACACAAATAGGGAAAGACAAAAGGGCAATCAAGAAAACGGAGTGAAACTGTCCCCCAATAAGGAGCAAATAACAAAAGCCACGAGTAAATATGGGGAAGGAATTATATGCAGATATTATATAAAAGATAATTGCAGATTTAAAAGAGGACAATGTATATATGAACATCCCCCAGTATGCAATTTCTTCTATAATAATGGTCATTGTATATTTGGAGACAGATGCAAATTCTATCACTCGGACATCTGCAGGACTTACGCAAAATATGGAACCTGCAAATGCGGAAAAAATGCTACGATCAACATCTCCCGACGGACCCAAAGAACAAAGATCAAAATTTAAATGACAATAGTAATAACAATAACACTAGGAACACTATAAGCGAACAAAATTTTTTTTCAACATCGCAGATACGATACGGCTGCTAAATGTCATCCAACGCATGCATTTGACACAGCTGGAAACCCTCGAGCCAAACCGCTTCCGGATAAGAAGCTACCAGAACAGTTAGGCGGAAACGGATCTCTCTAAGAAGATCATAGGGCAATGAAACAAGCGAAACCGGAGTAAAACGAACTTAAAATGTAAAAGGGGCAACGAAAAACAAAGAACATAAATATTGTCCTGGCTAATATTCAAGGAATAAGACCAAACCAATCACTCAACAATGTTTCGTACCTGAAAGGATTTATGGACAAAACAAGGCGGACATCGCATGCCTCACAGAAGCTCATCTTAAGGATTGCCAAGGAAATTGTGAAAACTGCGAACATTGTATTGATAAGAAAGAGATAAATATAGAGGGCTTCAACTTACTAAGAGCGGACAGAACAACGAGACGTAAAGGTGGCTGTGCTATATATGTACATGAAGGTCATATGACAGACGATAATAAATAAATCAAACAGCTTTGTGGAACTCCTAGCACTGAAAATAGAAAAACTAAACGTGATACTAATAGTCATCTATAGACCTCCAAACACCCCAACCGAAAAATTCTCGGAGGCCATTGATGACATCAGAAAGCTAATAAACGCCATAAACCCTCCATCCCCCAATATAATGATCTGCGGAGACTTTAACTTCCTATTTATAAAATACAAAAAGGTGGATAGGAATATATATATACACCAGGATAAGGGAGGCACAAGAGAAGACCAGGAGCAAGCAAAAACGTTGATGGATTTCACAAATGAGTCACGAATAACACGAACTTTATTGCTGATATAAAAATAACCCCAACCATTATCTCAGACCACAACTTAATCGAGATATCAACAAATATGACGACAACATTAAAAGACAATACACATACTGAGGAAAGAAGCAAATTTGGGGCCTTTAACTTAAACTCCAAGCCTATAAATTGGGAAGCAATCAGATCGCACATGGCCCAAATAGAGTGGAGAACAGTTTTAGAGAATAAAACAACTAAAGAAATGCTAACAACCTTGGAAGAAAAAACGCTGAAAATTTTCGAAAAATATGCTCCGAAATCACAGCCAAAAGGAAAGAGGAGCTGGTTAGAGAGGCGAAAGAGGAGCTGGTTAGAGAGGCAAAAGAGGAGCTGGTTAGAGAGGCAAAAGAGAAGAATATTCCGCAAAAGAAAGAGAGTGGAGGCGAAGTTAGGCAACTGCAGAGATAATGCCAGGAAAGTAATACAAGAAAAACTGGAGGGTATCGATAGGGAAAAACAAGCCCTGATTAAGGACCATACAGAGAGGGAAGAGGAAAAGGCGGTAGAAGCAATAAAGGAAAATCCAAAATTCTTCTATAGCTATGCGAAAAGGAAAACAAAAACGCGTGCTGCTATTGGGCCCTTAAGGAAAAGAAATAATGAACTAACCAACGATCCAAAAGAAATATCTGAAAAATTGAGAGCCAAGTATGAATCAGTTTTCAGTACCCCAAAAAGTGACAAAGCGATACCTGACAAGGCTGATATAGATGCATTCTTTGAAGAGAAATTGCAAGGATAGTGTATAACACTTTGATTTTACCTCAGAGGATGTAGCGAGAGCTATAGGACAAATGAAACCACATTTAGCTGCTGGTCCGGACAATTGGAACGCATTATTAATTAAATACTGCAAAAATGAAATAGCCACACCTTTATACTGGATATGGAGAAGATCCCTAGACACTGGGGAAATACCGAGCATCTTGAAAAGAGCAAACATTGTCCCTATATATAAAGCAGGGGACAGATCTCAAGCAAAGACTATAGACAAGTGTCATTGACGTCCCACCTCACCAAAGTATTTGAAAGAATAGTTAGAGAAAATTTATGATTTCTTGGAGACACTGGAAAGATTCAACGAAAATCAGCACGGATTCCGATCAGGTCGACCATGCATATCACAACTAATAGAACACTACAACAATATCCTAGATGCACTGGAAGGCAATGACAACTACGATGTAATATACACAGATTTTGCTAAAGCTTTCGACAAATGTGATCACGGTATAATAGCACATAAACTAAAATATATGGGAATAACAAGCAAACTGGGGAAATGGATCTACAATAGGGTGGACCGATTTTACATTTGTTTCGATTTCCATATTCTAATAGAGACAAAAACTTGCGCATGCATGAGAAAATAGCCTCTGCAAAATCTTAGCTTAATAGGTAATCATCTTCTGCCCCCGGCAGAGCGATGAAAATCATATTTTAGTAGTCAAAAACGTATTTTTCTTATAATTTTTAAAATATTTCAATATGCATCAAAATTATTCCTAATAACTATAAAGTCGATGAAAAAGACCTCATATGATCGTTTTTCCAAGCGCGTTGTCCTACGTTAATATCTTTTGCCCCCGGCAACAACGTCAAATGTTGAAAAAATAGGTAATTTATATACATATTTTCAGATCGGCTCTTTCTCTTAAATAATGCATTTATATATTTCCCATAGCATTTATATCGTTGCTTAGGCATGAAATAACACACACATGGGGCATTTCACTCCTGCATCAGGTTCTGCCACTGCAATAACATCAGGTATCATCAACTTTCTAGAGACTAACAATATTAGCACGGAAGACATTGTTTGCTATCGGCTGTGATGGTACCGCAGTGAACACGGGTCGAAAGGGTGGAGCCATTCGTATGATTGAAATGAAACTACAAAGGCCAGTTCAGTGGATCATATGCCTATTACACGGTAATGAATTATCACTGCGACACCTCATTCAAGACTTGGACGGCAAAACAACTGGGCCAATGGGCTTTACGAACCAATTGGAAAACAACTGAACGACTGCGAAAAACTTCCAATTACAGAATTCGATGCCATTCCATCTCCCGACATTGACATAGATGATGCCGAGTTGAGCACTGACCAAAAATATTTGTTAGGCATCTACAGAGCAGTGTCGAGCGGTAGCTGCTCTTCAGCTCTCGCGGCTCGAAATCCAGGTAAGATGGCGCATTCCAGGTGGCTGACAACAGCAAATAGATTTCTGCGCCTCTATGTTTCAACCAGTGAACCCTCCAGCACCTTCAACGAAATTGTGCGATTCATTATGACAGTTTACGCACCAATTTGGTTTAAGATGAAGAAAAACTCCAGTTTCACTGAGGGCGCAAAACATTTTTTCGAAATGATGCGTCTCTCTCAGACCATGCCTCAAAGATCTAAGACAATCGCCAACAAAGTCCTCCGTAGAAATTCTTTCTTTGCTCACCCAGAAAATATTTTGATCTCCATGCTACATGCCGATGAGCAACACATAAGAGAATTGGGATGGAGAAGAATATTAAAAGCACGATCAAAACAATCACCAGCGGGGGAAATTCGAGCCTTCGCCATGCCTGAGCTGCTCTACGATAGTCAAAACTATTACGAAATGATCAACTGGCAAACGACTGAGGTGACCGAACCCCCCGTTACAAAAACAATACCTGATACCCGAATAAAAGAGTTTGTTGAGACGGGAGACCAGCCTGATGGACTGATCCCACTATTCCCTTGTCATACTCAAGCGGTCGAGAGACTCATCAAATTAGTAACCGAAGCCTCTGCCAGTGTAAGTGGAATAGGAATAGAAGAGAGGGACGGATTCATCCGCTCCCGTCTTCACTCCCGAACAAAAATTCCACGATTTGATTCTAAGAAAGATTACCGTATGTAAATCGACATGCAGCCAAAGGAAGGGTGGTTGGGGCTGGATAGGATGGAACTCGACGTACAGCCACCTCCTCGTGGTGAGTTCTGGGTTGCTAATTTTATAAAATTAGCAAGCGAGGAGCTGTACTTAGTACTTATCGTACTTATAACATCGCATTAACGTAATTATAATCCACATTTAGACTTTTCTCGGGGACAGAAGATATTACTCTAGTCATAAAATTTTGCGTGTTATTTCATGCCTATGCAACGATATAAATGCTATGGGAAATATATAAATGCATTATTTAAGACAAAGAGCCGATCTGAAAATATGTATATAAATTACCTATTTTTTCAACATTTGACGTTGTTGCCGGGGGCAAAAGATATTAACGTAGGACAACGCGCTTGGAAAAACGATCATATGAGGTCTTTTTCATCGACTTTATAGTTATTAGGAATAATTTTGATGCATATTGAAATATTTTAAAAATTATAAGAAAAATACGTTTTTGACTACTAAAATATGATTTTCATCGCTCTGCCTGGGGCAGAAAATGATTACCTATTAAGCTAAGATTTTGCAGAGGCTATTTTCTCATGCATGCGCAAGTTTTTGTCTCTATTAGAATATGGAAATCGAAAAAAATGTAAAATCGATCCACCCTAAATTTCTACAACTTCCTCAGAGAACGTTTACAGGTCGTCAGAATTCAAGGTATATCATCATCAGAATCGGAATTACGCAGCTCAGTACCACAAGAGACAGTACTGACCCCACTCTTGTTCATTATCATTCTAACAGACATAGACAGCGGAGCAAATAGCAACAGTATAGTAACATCCTTTGCAGACGATACAAAGATTAGCAGAAAAATCAGCGATGTAAGTGAAGTGTAGGCCTTGCAGAGGGACACGAACAAAATATGCAAATGATCAAAAGACAACAACATTTAACACCAAGAAATTTCAGCTCTTGAGATATGGTAGAAAAGAGGAACTTAAACAGACTGCATATTATGCTCCAGATAGACAAGAAATTCAGAGAAGCACGAAAGCGAACGATCTGGGGGTAATAATGACAGATGATGCGAAATTCGAAGCACAAAATGAGATAGCGATAAATAAAGCAAAAAGAGTCGCGGGACAGGTACTAAGAACGTTCAAAAGAAGGGACGGGACAGTAATGATTCCCCTGCTAAAAACACTGATTATACCAAAACTTGAATACTGCTCAGTTTTGACGTCACCATTAAAAAAGAATAAACTAATAAACTAGAAGAAACGCAGAGACATTTCACAGCCAAGATTGATAGCTGCAAAAACTCAACAACTGGGAAAGACTATGTAAATTAAATCTGTATTCCCTGGAAAGAAGAAGAGAGAGATACACCATAATCAACATATGGAATATGATCGAAAAACTGGTACCAGACCTCAAACTAAACCCAATTAACATTCAAACACTGGAAAATAGGAAAGGCAGAATGTGCAGCGTTCCTAAATTAAAGGCCCGACAAGGGACCTCCTCAACACTGAAGGAAAATAGCTTAGTTGTCGAGGGGCCAAGACTTTTTAACCCTCTTCCAAAGGACCTCAGAAACGTTACAGGGGTCAACGTTGAAGTCTTCAAGAGAAGACTGGATGCCTGGCTCAGGACGGTACCAGATGAGCCGGGTGTACCTGGCTATGTACGGTGGAGATCGCACGAAAGCAACTTGCTCCTCCACCAAGCCAGACCTAGAGGCGGGGCAACCAGCTTGACCTTCGTGTGGAGAGAGACCAACGCACGGAACAGCAACGAGGTTAATGATATATATATATATATATATATATTAAAATTATTTCACGAAAGTAACACGTGAAAAATATTTATGATGAATAAAACCACGAAGGAAAGGAAACACAAAATGGTGCTCAAGCGCTTTCGTCTAATGACATCCTCAGGAACACTGAAGTACATAGAAGGTTACAGCCTATATATAGGTTACAAAAAAAAAATATATATATATATATACACATACATACATACATACCTATACAATAAACGAAGAATGCTTTTTTTTAATTTCATTTCTTCGTTTATTGTATAGGTATGTATGTATATATATATATATATATATATATATATATATATATATATATATATATATACACATACATACATACATACCTATACAATAAACGAAGAATGCTTTTTTTTAATTTCATTTCTTCGTTTACTGTATAGGTATATATATATATATATATATATATATATATATATATATATATATATATATATATATATATATATATATGTGTGTGTGTATATTTAGTGCTTGCATAATACCGAAAATTTTCAATACCGGTATTTGGAGGCAATTATGTTAATCCCGGTATTGATACCGGTATTATGAAAAAAATAATTTATTTTGATTTATTATGGTGCCACCCTACCAACCCTCCCACAAGTCTGAGGACTTGCAGTACTCACCATATTTACTATAAATTAATGACCCAACTCCAAATAGATGGCATTCTATTCGAAAAAGTTTATACAGTAAATTACTAAATTGTAATAAAAATATTATTTGAATTTTTTTTAGCATATTATTATACAACTACTGGGGTAGATAGAAATTATTAGTATCTAAATATTTATTTCTTAGTTTGATTTTGAAAGTATGCTTTGAGGAAACAAGAGCATCTAGGGATTGTTCAGATAGACTTGATCTCAGTTTCGTCAGAAATATGCCTGCAGCAGAAAAGGCTCTTTCTGATTCTGCACTTGTAGGTTTAATTGAAAGCAGTGCCTTGTACAGCTTCTCTAAATTCTCACTTCTCTGTAAAGTAACTTCCAAGCTTTTAAATTCATTAGTAACATCAAAATCAATGGAATTTTTTTTAGATGGCACTTTTCCTAGTTTGTCCATTTCTTGCATGTATTCACTCAGTAATGAATCTGCTTCCACTTCAGTCTTATCGGAGGACTAAATTGCCTAAATTTTACAATAGCAATTTTTGTCAATACCGAAAACCTATAATATCGGTATCGGTATTATTTGTACTTCTTCAATACCGGTATTAATACCGGTATTTCAATACCGGTTTTAACCCCTAGTATATATATATTTTTTTTTTTGTAACCTATATATAGGCTGTAACCTTCTATGTACTTCAGTGTTCCTGAGGATGTCATTAGACGAAAGCGCTTGAGCACCATTTTGTGTTTCCTTTCCTTCGTGGTTTTATTCATCATATATATTATATATATATATATATATGTATGTGTGTGTGTGTGTTTGTGCGTGTTTATACATACATATATCTATTTGCTATTATTATTATTAGTGTCGATAATACTAAAACATTTCGTAGCAAATTAAATACAAAAAGGAGCAAAATATAACTAATTACAGTTACCTTGTATTCATCTCTAAAGCTGATATACAATTAGAAACAAGAGGAGAAAACAGCTATTTCCACCTGTAAATGAAAGGGTTTAAATAGTGGTTTAGAATAACTAGAAACATTTTTATATAATTAATACCTTTGATAGTTACCATTAAACACGGAAATGTCTACCATCAACGTCAGTACTTCCTAATTAGAAGGGATGATGAAAATAAGTGTACTTGTGGGACCAACATAATTGAACCCTCTTACGTCTCTTTTTTTTACTTTTTCGGACTTTATACGCCAAAGTCATTTCATTGCTGACGCTTCTTAATTATTGCAATATATATATATATATATATATATATATATATATATATATATATATATATATATATATATCCTAACAATTAATGAAACGAAACTTTATTCTGTAAATAATGGACTGAAATGTGTGTATTTATACGCTGAAACAAAAACCGAACAAAATATCTCGAACAAAATTGCGTAAATTTGAAACGAAGTTGAAAAGCGAGTCCGAAAATGTTGTTGCGCAGTGCGCTCGTCGACTGCTTTTAATTACTTGAAACAGAGTAACATTTCGCTTCGCTCGGAAAGAACACGAGAACATGAATGAGATCATTTCTATAATGTTTCCTGGTCTTTACAACGTTCAGGAATAACTCTGTAGTTCCGTTTATAACCTTGCTCTCTCAGGAAAATTTTACTGACACACAACGAAGAGGTTTTACTCATAGATTTAACTAAGAAAGTGAGATACATATGTATAAATTACAGTACTTTATAAAATAAATAGTGTTGTATGAATTGAACGTACAAAATTATTCTCTCTCTCTCTCTCTCTCTCTCTCTCTCTCTCTCTCTCTCTCTCTCTCTCTCTCTCTCTCTCTCTCTCTCTCTCTAACTAACATTGGTATTGAAAGAATTTTATCTTAACTGCATTTTTAAAGTCTAATTTAGTATTTTAATAAATATTTTAATCTGTGATATAATAATGTAATGATATATTACAAAAATAAAGCATTAAAACCTAGAATCTACTGTATCTATTTATGTTAAACATAATACTACAGGGTGTCCCGTAAGTCTGGACCCATAGGGAAAAATAATAAAATTACAAAATAGTCCAAAAATTTATTACATAATCTGTTCAAAGTGTCCGCCGTTGTGTCGCACACATAGTTGAAGACGCAATCTCCACTGCGACAGCACTTTCTGAATCACAGTCGCAGAAATTTCTTGACACGCCTCCACAATGCGTGCTTTAAGGTGGAAAATGTTCTGAAGTTTGACCTCGTACACTTTGGCTTTCAAGTGGCCCCACAAATAAAACTCCAGCGGAGTAAGATCATAATAAAAAAATAATAAAAATAATAATAAAAATAATAAAAAATATATTATAAATAAATTTTTGGACTATTTTGTAATTTTATTATTTTTCCCTATGGGTCCAGACTTACGGGACACCCTGTAGAATTACATTTAGTGTCGAAATTATCATTCGGAAAGATTAAAAAATAAAGTATTTTAGGATAAAGCGAGGTTCTGACAAAGTTGGAATCTGAGGTCCCAAAGTGGGAACTGCAGATAATGTCAACATTTCTCTTATAATGACATCATTATTTTTATACTTCTGTTAATGCTTTCGTGACTCTTTGTTACTAGTTTTACAACTGTAGCTAACCTTGCATTTAGTTGGGCAAATCATGATTTACGTCTTTTACAAAGTAAAATCCTTGTTTTGCAATGGTGAAATTCAGTTTTGTAATTCTTAAGTTCTTTTTGTCTACTCGACAACTGTACACTGAAAAAATATATATTGTTAAGCTACTACTTTAATTTATAACCATATTTAAAGTTGGTCGTATTGTTTTAAATTGAATGAGAATTTGTTCGCACTAAAAAAAAAACCTTTTTAGGCAAATTAAAAAAATTAGCCAAACAAGATTTTCATTTTCAGTCCAAACGAATTCTTAATCAATTTTAAAATTGTTTTTGAAATTGCCCAAAAAAAATTTCGCACTGAAAAAGAAAACTTTTTAGGCTAATTGGAAAATTAGCTTAACAAGATTTCTATTTTCAGTTCAAACAAATGCTTATTCAATTTTAAAATTGTTTTAAAATTGAATAAGAATTTTTTCGCGCACTGAAAAAGAAAACTTTTTAGGCTAATTCGAAAATTAGCCTAAGAAGATTTTAATTTTCAATGCAAACAAATTCTTATTAAATGTTCAAACAAGATGATCAACTGTGAACATAATTTTCAATCAAAATAGTAGATTAACAAGACTTCTTTGCAGTGTAACAAACTACTGTATCGAAGTTCCAGGTTTAACTTTCGTATTATGAATCTGGTATCTCTGCGTAAATAAAAGCCGTGTAGCTCATACTTTATCAGCACTGATACTTTAAACATCTATCCAGCATCTTGGGTTCAGTAGCTCTTTGTGGTAATTCTGCAGTATAAGAAGCAAAACACTAATTGGATGGAAATTACAGTATATAGAGAAAATTCTGAGACCATGATATCTGAATTAAATTTACCCCATGGGTATGTAGGCTACTCCTCTATTTGGATTGTCTAAATTTAATAGTTACGTTAATTTATCCAAAGGCTTCCATGCACCATTTATAGTACAGAAACTAAATATTTTAATTACTTAAAAGTTTACCTAAGACAGAGCACTTAAATCAAAGATGAAAACGTAGTGGGGCAAATTCCACCTTGATCTTCCATCTCTTTACTATGATGTTTAATTCTTCATCCATTCTAACGATCACTTGTTTAATCACTTAAATTGTACTCTTGATAGCACTCGACCTTCTCTGAGCGTGAAAAGATCTTTCATATGAAAACCTTGAATTGGTTCTTCTCCAAGATAAAAAAAAATTAGGTAGATTGTCATTCCTCAAAGACTGATTATACTTTTTCGACCATAATCTGTGAAAATTCATGTACGCTATTTTGTTTCTTCATGAAATAATACTATATTATTGAAAAAGGCAAACCACTTTTAGTTTGAAAATCTTAAAAAAAGAAATATATATACAGTATATAGGCTGCGTCAAAATTTTTAGAGAGATTTTAATCCACAATATCACAAAAAGCACTCCATTGATGAACAATTGTCACGTATTTTCAGGTTCCATAACTAAATGAGATTTTACATATACATTAACTATGGAAAATAATGTCATTTAAATGTCCACCATCAGCTGCAACACATTGGCGAACTCTTAAAACAATACTCTACATTACTTTCGTCAAAGTGTCTTCAGTGATGTTGCGTATTTCTTCATGTTTGTTTTTCTTAAGAGTCTGTACTGTCCGTGGATTGTTCAAGTAAACCCTTTCTTTCAAGAACCCCCAAAAGAAGAAATCTGCAGCGGAGAGATCGGGGGGGTTCCACAGGCCAGTTTATGTCTCCATGACGAGAGCTCAGTCTGTTTGAATAATCTCCAAAATATTGCTATTGTTGGTCTCTCCGGAACCACATACTCTGTAGGGTTCTTTCCTCTAGTGTTGGTCTTAAAAGGTTGTCAATCTTCTGATGATATGCTCCGATGGGGCAACATTAACATGACATTTTCTTCGGTAAGCTCTTTGAGCAGCAGTTATGTAGCTGCTATTTTGAAAATAGAGCTCTACAATAGTGGAGAGTTGCTGAGTTGTTCACTTGCTCATGGTTTAAAATTTAAGGGTTCAAATATCATCTGAAACAAAAACTAAAATGATATCAGTAATAGTTTCACTGTAATAAAAAATAAATCCCTTCACGACTTTTGACGCACCCTATATATATATATATATATATATTATATATATATGTGTGTGTGTGTGTGTGTGTGTGTGTGTGTGTGTGTGTGTGTGTGTGTGTGTGTGTGTTATAAAAGTGTTTTAAGAGAATGAAATAGTTACTTGTTAAAAATTGTATCGATTTAATTTTCAAAGAAAAGTAAAAATAAAAGTTAAGAACAAAGTTTCCCTCCAACAAATCTCTTTCTGTCTGTGACCTACTCACTCTCTATTTCTTCTCTTTAGATTTCACTAATTGTATTAATTGCCAAGTCCCTATTTTTTTTGTAAAATCAAACCCATGAAATATGTTAATGTTAAATATCCACTTTCGTAATCCATTCTCGAAGGACATTTGGCCAAATACGGGTCGTATGTTCGTAAGAGGGGCCATGAATGCTATTAAAAAATGACTTCATACGGTTTTGATAAGATGTTGAGAACGCTTTGTGTTTTTCTCTACTTACATACAAAGTAAGATTATTCCCATAAGTAGAATTACCCTTTGAGATACAGGAATTTTTAGGCTGAAAGCTCCAAACAACAACGAGACAACTTTATGAAGTGCAATAGAAAAACGCGATGTGATCTTTATGTAATCTTTATAACAAACACGCTTTTCCACGCTACTAGTACTTATTAATGGGTCTTCAAGTATCGTCCTAAATATATTTACACAATATATAATTGTAATCTTTTCAAACATTTTATTTATATATATATGTGTGTGTGTGTGTGTGTGTGTGTGTGTGTGTGTGTGTGTGTGTGCGTGCGCGCGCGCGCGCGCGCATGCGAAAGAGAGAGATTGAGAGAGAAAGTAAGGCAGGGGCGAAACCAGGGAGGGTAGTTCAGGGAGGGAACCATACAAACATCATGCCGAGTATTTTATTTGATCCACACCTTTTTATATACCATACACTACACCCACCATACTGTGAGGTAGCAACAGGAAACAGGCTTCCTGTTCCTGTGAGTGAGCTGAAAGGTATCAAAAACCCACACTCCCCTAAGGGGATGATCCAAATTTAAATTATATTATGGTGCATACACAGGCCCTAGTTTTCAATGGTGTGGTAGTGATAGTTGCATTGACAAAGAAATATTATTTTGTTTAAAGATATAATAAAGAAAACAATTTGGGAAAATGATGTAAAGCAGTGCTCTTCAACCTGGGCGGTACCACCTACTAGTGGCTCAAGGATCTCATTAATCTAAAGGTAATCAATTAATTTTATTGTTTTATGCAGGGTATATAACTTTTAGTTTGAGTTTTTGCATTTTGGACGATACGGAAATTTTACCCTCGCAAAAGTTACAAAAGTGGGCGGTAAGCATAAAAAGGTTGAAGAGCACTGATGTAAAGCGTTTTATGGACTTCAGTAAAATTTCGACTTGGTCTCCTTTGGGGATCTAGCCTAGGGGGAGCACGTGCCACCTAGCCCCTACCCACTGGATCCGCCCATGTAAAGTTATCTCTGCGAAAGGGGAGATGTTGTATTACTGTACTTACATGTATTGTCTTCCATTTATCTATTCATAATCCTTAAAAGAACATTTCCACTCAAATCTACGATAAAACGTTACCATATTTAATTATTGAACTATTGTTACTTCCGTGAAATTTGGGTAATTAATTTTAGTGCAATTATTTGTTCGTTATATATATATATATATATATATATATATATATATATATATATATATATATACACACTAATATATATATGTATATATATATATATATATATATATATATATATATATATATATATATATATCACACAAGCTGTAGGGAAACTAAAAACATACTTGGCACCAGGCCCGGACAAATGGAATGCCACACTAATCAAAAACTGCAAGAATGAAATCGCGAAGCCCCTATACTGGATGTGAAGACAATCACTAGACACGGATGGATTCTGGTCAGGCAAATCATGCATATCACAACTAATGGAACACTGTACAGTATTCTGTAACAACATTAATAATGCACCCGAAAGCCATGAAAACTATGATGTGATATACACTGACTTTGCCACGGCGTTCGACATGTGTGGCCATGGAATCAGCACAAACTGAAATATATGGGGATAACAGGAAAAGTAGGAAAATGGGTATATAATTTTCTTAGTGAGTGGCAGCAAGTCATTACAGTACAAGGAATATCTTCATCAGAGTCATAGGTCCTTCGCTCAGTGCCACAAGAAACAAATGGTATTAGCTCCACTACTCTTCATAATCACGCTAACTGGTATAGATGAGAAAGTTAGCAGTGACAGCACAGTAACATCCTTTGCCCATGACACAAAAATTAATGGAAAAATAAGAAACGCAAAGGATATAGGATCTCTACAAACAGACATGAACAGAATTTACAATTGTTCTGAAAGCAATAATATGAAATTTAACACCGAGAAATTTCAACTACTAAGGTATGAAAGAAGTGAGGAGCTAAAATCCAAATGGACAGAAAATTTAGAGAAACTCAAAGCAAAAGATTAAAGAGCTGTAATGACTGATGACGCAGAATTTGAAACAGAAAATAAGATAGCGGTAATTAGACCAAAACGAATAACTAGACAGTCACCGAGAACCTTTAGTTGACCTTCAGTTAAATGATCTGAAATCACAATGAAATTAATTATCGATTAAAACATGTATGACACATCTACTTTGGCAGTCTAGTAAAATTTACACTCCCCCTAGCAAAAGGGGTCTCTCTCTCTCTCTCTCTCTCTCTCTCTCTCTCTCTCTCATATATATATATATATATATATATATATATATATACACCATACCATACACTACACCCACCATACTGTGAGGAAGCAACAGGAAACAGGCTTCCTGTTCCTGTGCGTGAGCTGAAAGGTATCAAAAACCCACACTCCCCTAAGGGGATGATCCAAATTTAAAGGAAGGCTAATTACTGATCTTCAAGTAATAGAACCGTTAAGCAATAGCGATCACAATATGGTAGAGTTTGTCCTCTCAGTAAGTCACTCGAAACCAGCTAACTCGACTAAAATTCCTAACTTCCAGCACGCAGACTTTAGTAAATTTCGAAATAGATTGTCACACGTCAATTGGAAAAACGTAATGGGGAACTCCAACGCAAAACTAATGTGGGAATCGTTCGAAACAGTATTTAGGACTATAAATGAGGAATGTGTACTGTACAAAATTAAGCGTGCGAAAGTAAACAACAAGCCATTGTGGTTTACTTCTAGAGTAGGAGACATTATGAAGAGTAGAGATAGGGCTTATAGGCTACATAAGTGCGATAAAGACAATTTGTGGTTACGAAACAACTACATATCTCTAAGGCGTGAAGCGAAAAGTCTAATAAAAAAGTCCAAGCGCGAATTTGAAATCTCCATAGCTCGTGACGGTAAAGAAAACCCCAAGCTATTCTTTCAATACGTCAATAATAGAAATCCAGTAAAAAGTGTCTTGGGGCCTTTGAAAAATGTAAACGGAGATTTCTGAAAACAAGGAAATGGCTACCTTGCTAAACGAATTTTTTTCGTTAGTTTTTACTATAGAAGATGTAACGAATATCCCTACGGTCATAGACATAATACCTTTTGATAATGGTAATATTTTGAATAATATCGTGGTTAATGAAGAGGAGGTAATGCGCTATATTGCTAAAATGAAAACGCGTAAATCGCCGGGGACGGATTCCATATATCCCATACAACTAAAAGAATTAAAAGATAGCATTGTTTTGCCGCTAACAAAGATTTTTAATTCGTCTATTTCTGATGGGTGCGTACCAGATAATTTCAAGTTATCAAACGTAACACCTATCTTTAAGAAAGGCGATAAAAGTGCGGCGGGAAATTATAGGCCAATCAGTTTAACGTCTGTTGGAGGTAAGCTACAAGAATCAATAATTAGGGATCGTACAGTCAAACACTTAGAATTCCATAAACTAGTTAGAAATACACAGCACGGTTTTAGGCGAAACAAATCTTGCGTAACTAATCTTTTAGAATTTTTCCAAAGCGTGGTTGACGTTTACGATAGACATAGGGCGGTTGATGTAGTGTATTTAGATTTTCAAAAAAACGTTTGACACCGTGCCGCACAAAAGACTCATTGAAAATACTAAGGCTCATGGAATCAGGGGTGTAGTAATGAGTTGGCTAGAAGAGTGGTTGCGAGGTAGGAAACAGAGGGTGGTCGTTGATGGAGCGGAGTCGTGTTGGGCTAATGTAGCGAGTGGCGTTCCTCAGGGTTCTGTATTGGGCCCCTTGCTTTTTCTTATATATATTAACGATTTAGATGTCGGCCTAGTCAGTACAGTTTCAAAGTTTGCGGATGACACGAAGCTGGGTGGTAGGGCGATTAATGACGAAGATAGAGGTAAAATCCAGAAAGATCTGAATAAAACCGTTGATTGACAGTCACATGGCAAATGAGATTTAACGTTGTTAAGTGCAAAATTTTGCATATAGGTTCGCAAACCGGTAATTTTGCGTATAGTATGTCAGGGAAAGATTTAACAAGCGTAGAGCAGGAAAAAGATTTAGGAGTTATAGTCACTGGTGATTTAAAAGTAGCGAAACAAAGTACAGCAGCGGTTAATAAGGCGAACAAAGTGTTAGGTTTTAAAGCTCGAAATTTTGAGTACAAATCGCGCGATATTATAGTTCCTCTTTATAAATCATTAGTTAGACCCCATTTGGAGTACGCGGTCCAATTTTGGAATCCGTATATGCGCATAGATATAGACAAAATCGAAAGAGTTCAAAGACGAGCAACTAACATGATTCCGTCGCTCAGGTTACAAAGTCGTACGAGGATAGGCTTAAGGAGTTAAAATTGACTACACTCGAGACTAGGAGGCT
>JAJOZX010005285.1:287500-320000 GCA_023014485.1 Bathynomus jamesi
TTACTGTCGAAATTCATCTAGTGTTGTTTGCCTGCGCTTTGTTTGCAGTAAGTCATTAATAAAGCGCTCATAATCATAATGCTTTTGAAATTCAGCAGATCGGTGTTGCACGCCGCGACGAAGTATTTGCAGAGCTTCTCGCATCTGAGCGTTTGTTGGAGGTTCTTCTGGACTATCTTCTTGTTTAGTGTCTTCATTCTCTTCCCTTTCTTCAGCCAATTCAGAGCCTGCTTCAGTAACAGCTTGGCATATTTCTGATGATGTCATGGTAGCTGCCACTTGAATTTCCTCATCAATGGCCAACCAGCTTTTAAAATCTTCTTCTGACATAACATCTGGGGGTTTCTCCATGATTTCACTTCAATAGCATCGGGTTCTTCATTTGGAGATGTTTCCGTGCCCTTCTTAAAGAAGCCACCCTTTGTGAAACAGTTTTCAAAGGTTCTCTCAGTCACTTGTTTCCATGACATTGTTATAAGATGTAGGGCATCAAGGAGGGAAATTCTTTTAGCAATTAACAAAAGCTAGAGTGGACCTGAGCCAACAAATTATAGCAATGTTTAAGCACTGTTTGCACTGTAAGCACTGTTTAAGACTACCGTCTTGAACGAAAGCTAGCATGTAACTGAACCAATAAATAGGCTGGAGTGGAAAGACCGATGAAAAGTGGTGAAATCTGCCGAGTCATTTTATGAGTCATTTTAAGATTCTGATAACTATAACCGAAACTCTGATTACTATAAGCGGAGGTTTTATAATGTAATTTAACCTCGATGCTTTGGGACTGTTAATTCTGATAACATTAGGCGATTCATAACAATGTCGGTGATTACAATAAACGGATTCTACTGAATATATATATATATATATATATATATATATATATACACACACGGTGTATATATATATATATATATATACACACGGTATATATATATATATATATATATATATATATATACGGTATGTATATATATATATATATATATATATATATATATACGGTATGTATATATATATATATATATATATATATATATATATATATATAATGTTATAATGTTATAATGTTTCAGAAAAACAAAGACCCTAGGATCCACTCATGGCTGGTCTACCTAACTGTGTTCGTAATCGTGTATTGTGTATGTCCTCCGTGGTGGCGGAGGGGACCTACAATTTTACGTGGGTTCCGAACCACAAGAACATAAGAAATTTATGTAAAAACTGCCGGTAAATTGGCAACGACCAATTTTTACGAAACTAAATAATTATCAATTTAAAACTAATTAATTATCGATTTAAAACTAAAGATAGAATCTCTGGATCCAGAGGATCAAGTCATAATAGACTACTATCCACAAATATGTTACACTCTATATCTATTTATAACGGACATGCAAATATATCAGATCCAAAGAATCCAGT
The DNA here is from genome assembly GCA_023014485.1 of Bathynomus jamesi. NCBI lineage: Eukaryota > Metazoa > Arthropoda > Malacostraca > Isopoda > Cirolanidae > Bathynomus > Bathynomus jamesi. The sequence continues at coordinate 288,926 of JAJOZX010005285.1, forward strand.
CAATTTCATTACGATATCCATCAAGTCACGGTCCATATCGATTGCGGACAAAGTCAAAATTAACAATCATATACATTACAATATATACACTTACGAGAAAAAGTGTAGGTGTGGCTGAAAAGACTGTACAGTAATGTAGAAATGTGTGTGCACCAATTTTGGGTCTCCCATTTAAAGGTGTTTGTGGGGCAAGTGAAGATCATGAGTTTTTCAATACCTCACAGTACTATGGGGGGCACCGCTCGGCAGAGGAATCTCTTTAAATGGGGTGTGTAAGGACAGGAAGTATCCCCTAACCCAAGACGCTGCCTCCCTATATCCCACAACACTTGTGTTGAGCTGTGGGATCTATCCCCAGAAAGCCTTAATTTTACTACCTTAAACTATACCCTTTCTATCAACATATGCGTCTAATCGATTTTTAAACATGTTTATGGACGTGCTACTAATTACTTCTACCGGCAAACTATTCCAGCTATTTACTATTCTATGCGTAAAAAAGTTTTTCGCAACTGCTGTCTCGAACCTTCTACTTGTCAACTTACACCCGTTATTTCTAGTCCTATTATATTGAGATATTTCGAAAAAGCTATCTCTATCTACGTTATCGAACCCATTCATAATTTTGAAAACCTGGATTAGATCACCCCTTAACCTCCTAGTCTCGAGTGTTGTCAATTTTAACTCCTTAAGCCTATCCTCGTACGACTTTGACCTGACTGACGGAATCATCTTAGTTGCTCGTCTTCGAACTCTTTCGATTTTGTCTATATCTTTGCGCAAATGCGGATTCCAAAATTGGATCGCGTACTCCAAATGGGGTCTAACTAATGATTTATAAAGTGGAACTATAATATCGCGCGATTTGTACTCAAAATTTCGAGCTATGAAACCTAACACTTTGTGCGCCTTATTGACCGCTGCTGTACTTTGTTTCGCTACTTTTAAATCACTAGTGACTATAACTCCTAAATCTTTTTCCCGCTCTATGCTTGTTAAATCTTTCCCTGACATAATATACGCAAAATTACCGTTACGCGAACCTATATGCAAAATTTTGCACTTATCCACGTTAAATCTCATTTGCCATGTGACTGACCAATCAACGATTTTATTCAGATCTTCCTGGATTTTACCTCTATCTTCGTCATTAATCGCCCTACCACCCAGCTTCGTGTCATCCGCAAACTTTGAAACTGTACTGACTAGGCCGACATCTAAATCGTTAATATATATAAGAAAAAGCAAGGGGCCCAATACAGAACCCTGAGGAACGCCACTCGCTACATTAGCCCAACACGACTCTGCTCTATCAACGACCACCCTCTGTTTCCTGCCTCGCAACCACTCTTCTAGCCAATTTATTACTACACCCCTGATTCCATGAGCCTTAGTTTTTTCAATGAGTCTTTGTGCGGCACGGTGTCAAACGCTTTTGAAAATCTAAATACACTACATCAACCGCCCGATGTCTATCGTAAACGTCAACCACGCTTTGGAAAAATTCTAAAAGATTAGTTAAGCAAGATTTGTTTCGCCTAAATCCGTGCTGCGTATTTCTAACTAGCTTATGGAATTCTAAGTGTTCGACTATACGATCCCTAATTATTGATTCCATTAGCTTACCTACAACAGACGTTAAACTGATTGGCCTATAATTTCCCGCCGTACCTTTATCGCCTTTCTTAAAGATAGGTGTTACGTTTGCTAACTTGAAATTATCTGGTACGCACCCCTCAGAAATAGACGCATTAAAAATCTTTGTTAGCGGCACAACAATGCTATCTTTTAATTCTTTTAGTTGTATGGGATATATGGAATCCGGACCCGGTGATTTACGCGTTTTCATTTTATCAATATAGCGCATTACTTCCCCTTCACTAACGACAATATTATCCAAAATATTACCATTATCAAAAGGCATTATGTCTATGACCGTAGGGATATTCGTTACATCTTCTAAAGTAAAAACTGACGTAAAAAATTCATTTAGCTACGTAGCCATTTCCTTGTTTTCAGAAACTAGATCTCCGTTTAGATTTTCCAAAGGCCCCAATACGCTTTTTACTGGATTTCTCTTATTGACGTATTGAAAGAATCGCTTGGGGTTTTCTTTACCGTCACGAGCTATGGAGATTTCAAATTCGCGCTTGGACTCTTTTATTACACTTTTCGCTTCACGCCTCAAAGATATGTAGTTGTTTCGTAACAACAAATTGTCTTTATCGCACTTATGTAGCCTATAAGCCCTATCTCTACTCTTTATAATGTCTCCTACTCAAGAAGTAAACCACAAGGGCTTGTTGTTTACTTTCGCACGCTTAATTTTGTACTGTACACATTCCTCATTTATAGTCCTAAATACTGTTTCGAACGATTCCCACATTAGTTTTGCGTTGGAGTTCCCCATCACGTTTTCCCAATTGACGTGTGACAATTTATTTCGAAATTTACTAAAGTCTGCGTGCTGCAAGTTAGGAATTTTCGTCGAGTTAGCTGGTTTCGAGTGACTTACTGAGAGAACAAACTCTACCATATTGTGATCGCTATTGCCCAACGGTTCTATTATTTGAAGATCAGTAATTAGCCTATCATCCGTAGTTATTACTAAATCTAAAATACTGTCCAACCTCGTAGGTTCCCCAACCTTTTGAATAAGAAAGCTATCCTCGAGAAAATTAACTGAACGATTACCTTCCGCGTCTCCCTGCATTGTATCGTAATTTACGTTAGCGCAATTAAAGTCACCCATAACTAAAGCCTGCTCACTACCGATTATTCGCTTTAGTTCACGATATAACGCTTCGTCCGTATCAGCTGTTTGATTAGGGGGCCTATACAGGGTGGGCGGAAAGTAGCTCCCTATTTTGGATTGGTAAATAAATACGTATATTATCCATTTATTTCAGAAGAAATAATATGACAAGGTAGGCATACATGGTAGGTTTTCTCTAAAATTCAATGTGGGCTCCAACTCTTTCCACTAGCTTCTGGAGCCGCCCAGGAATGGCGTCCACTGACTTTAGCAGGAACTCCGGCGGGATGAAGGACATGACTTCCCGAATTCGGTCCTCCAGTTCTTCCAATGTCCTCGGTTTGGTGCGGTAGACTTCTTCCTTTACCCACCCCCAAAGAAAGAAGTCGCACGGTTACCGCTGAAAAACTGCAGAATCGGTTCAGTGTAACGGTGTGGTGTGGTATGACCTCAGATCAGGTTGTGGGCCCGTTCCTTCTGCGCAACACCATGAATGCTGAGCGGTACCTTGCTATGTTGCGAAACGAGGTCTGGCCGGTTGTCAGCACATGGAGAACATCGACGATCTGATATTTATGCAAGATGGCGCCCCTCCGCACTTCGCTCTTGTTGTCCGTGAGTGGCTGGATGCCCACTTCCCTGGGCGTTGGATGGGTCGTCGTGGTCCACATCAATGGCCAGCCAGGAGCCCCGACTTGACACCGTGCGACTTCTTTCTTTGGGGGTGGGTAAAGGAAGAAGTCTACCGCACCAAACCGAGGACATTGGAAGAACTGGAGGATCGAATTCGGGAAGTCATGTCCTCCATCCCGCCGGAGTTCCTGCTAAAGTCAGTGGACGCCATTCCTGGGCGGCTCCAGAAGCTGGTGGAAAGAGTTGGAGCCCACATTGAATTTTAGAGAAAACCTACCATGTATGCCTACCTTTTCATATTATTTCTTCTGAAATAAATGGATAATATACGGATTTTTTTACCAATCCAAAATAGGGAGCTACTTTCCGCCCACCCTGTATATAACCGCAACAACAAGTTTGAAATCGTTCAATTTAAGTTCTGCTATAGTCGAATCTATCGGTCCTGCAATTGTGTGCTTTACTTCTATAACGTTCGCTATATTATCTTTGATATACAACATAACACCGCCTCCTCGCCTACCTATTCTGTTTTTAACAAAAAGTCTAACCTTTAATTTGATACTCCCCTACAAAGTCACGAGTTTCAGTGCTAAGCCACGATTCATTTATCGCAATTATATCAGTCTTTACAAGCAATTAAAGAAAAAAATTCGTTTATTTTATTTCGTAGGCTACGAGCATTTAAGGATAGAACCTTCAAATTGTTTGTAATTGCGACAACTTCGCGAGCGCAGTGGAAATTTATGGAATTTACGCTGGGACCGTTCGAGTTACGGCAGCCTGAAAAGAAGAGACAGTATTATGAAATAGTCTTCCTAAACGCGCAGCTCCAACGTCATTAAGATGAAGTCCATCTCCGAGGAACAAGTCCCTCTGCCGCAGAAACTGTTCCAAAAATTCTCAAAATGCACTCCTTCCTGTTGGCAAAGAGACTTTAGGTTATTGTTAATATCGGTCGCCTTGCTGTAGAAATCGTTACGATGGATAATTCGAGGAAGTATACCTGTTAAAACAATCTTATTAGTTTTTTCCTTTATTCGCTCTAGTAAGTCCCTGTACCTAGCCAGCAGTTCTTCCGATCTAGAATTTAAAACGTTATTAGTACCGACATGAATAACATACGTTGTGTCCTCGGAGGTACCATCTGTAAATTGGTCAACACTATTAGTTATATCCTCCACCCTTGCACCAGGGTAGCAGTAACGGCGCCTACGACGAGGGTTTCTCCCACAGAATTCCTCGAGCTGTCCTCGAACAATGGAATCGCCAACGAGTCGTATTTCCGGTTCATCATCATCTTCAAAACCTAAAACAGAAAACTTATTGTTTGTTATTACTGGTAGACATGTCTTAGGTTTTCTCAATGGGGCTCCATTACGCACTCGAACGAAGGGTTGGGAACTAGGAGAAGAGAGAGGGCTATTAATACTATTTATATTATTAATAGAAACTGAGGCAGGAGGGGTAGCAACTGGAGTCTCAAGGGATTCTAATTTTGCCGTCAGGAGGATCACCCTTTCTTCAAGGCTTACTCTGGCCTCCTTCTCACGTTCTAATTCGTTCCTCAGCACTTCTAAGTTTGAGCACCACCTTCAAACAAACTGTTCATTATTATTAGCCATTGTAAAGGCGTAAGCGGAAAATTTCCCTTCACAGCGACTGAAAGTACTTGACGGGGGTGCCATGCTTTTAATTAGTTAAAAAACAAAAAAACACAAAACGAGCGTTTGGAAATTAATAAATTACAACGTAGGTCTACCGCGTGCTTATTGTGCCGTCACCTGCGAAAACCCGCAAAATTGTTCTTGAAACGCAGAAACAGGTTCTTGTAACACAATTTTATCCTAAATGAATATATAATTAAGCTACCGACGAAAGAAATGTTAAAGAAAAAGTATTAAATGAAACTTATCTGGTCGCTGTTTACAGAATTAATCCCTTTTTTCCCACGATAGGTGACCCTTTTGGAGGTCAGGTAGTGTGTGAAGGAAAAATGAACCTTAAGAAACTACGTTTCTTATAGATTTGAAAAACAACAAAGGCAAACCAAGGAAATTTCAACCTTATGAAACCTCGTGTAGTAATAGATTCGGGAACAAACAAGGCAATAGCCTTGGTTTAGTTAAGTAATATAGTAATGAATAAATTCAATAAATGAAATATATTCGTTAATGAATGATTAGTAACACGAAGTAATTTAGTTAAGAATGCACCAAACACTTTTTTTTTTTAAAGACACTTGAACGAAAACCACTTATTCACTTGGTAACACTTGACACTCGATAAAACACGTCTGTTCACAAGGAAAGACTGATCACGAATACGGTGTGTGTATATATATATATACACATATATATGTATATATATATATATTATATATATATATATATAAAATGTTATAATGTTATAATGTTACAGATCAACAAAGAACGTAGGATCCACTCATGGTTGGTCGACCTAACTGTGTTCGTAATTGTGTATGTCCTCCGTGGTGGCGGAGGGGACCTACAATTTTACGTGGGTTCCGAACCACAAGAACATAAGAAATTTATGGAAAAACTGCCTGTACATTGGCAACGACCAATTTTTGCATAACTAATTAATTATCAATTTAAAACTAATTAATTATCGATTTAAAACTAATTAATTATCGATTTAAAACTAAAGATAGAATCTCTGGATCTAGAGGATCAAGTCATAATAGACTACTATCCACAAATATGTTACACTCTATATCTATTTATAACCAACAGCAAATATATCAGATCCAAAGAATCCAGTCAATTTCATTACGGTATCCACAATACTAGTACCTTGCCAACGAAAAATAAGTCACGATCCATATCGATTGCGGACCAAGTCAAAATTTACATATACATTACATGATTACAATATATATACTTAGGAGGAAAAGTGTAGGTGTGGCTGTAAAGACTGTACATTAATGTAGAATGTGTGTGCACCCATTTTGGGTCTCCCATTTAAAGGTGTTTGTGGGGCAAGTGAAGATCATGAGTTTTTCAATACCTCACAGTACTATGGGGGGCACCGCTCGGCAGAGGAATCTCTTTAAATGGGGTGTGTAAGGACGGAGAGTATCCCATAACCCAAGATGCTGCCTCCCTATATCCCACAACACTTGTGTTGAGCTGTGGGATCGATCACCACAAAGCCTTACTTTTACTACCTTAAACTATACCAATCTATCAACATATTTGTCTAATCGATTTTTAAACATGTTTATAGAAGTGCTACTAATTACTTCTACCGGCAAACTATTCCAGCTATTTACTATTCTATGCGTAAAAAAGTTTTTGGCAAATGCTGTCTTGAACCTTCTACTTGTCAACTTACACCCGTTATTTCTAGCTATAAAACCTAACACTTTGTTCGCCTTATTGACCGCTGCTGTACTTTGTTTCGCTACTTTTAAATCACCAGTGACTATAACACGTCTATAAACATGTTTAAAAATCGATTAGACAAATATGTTGATAGATTGGGTATAGTTTAAGGTAGTAAAATTAAAGCTTTGTGGTGATAGATCCCACAGCTCAACACAAGTGTTGTGGGATATAGGGAGGCAGCATCTTGGGTTAGGGGATACTCTCTGTCCTTAAACACCCCATTTAAAGAGATTCCTCTGCCGAGCGGTGCCCCCCATAGTAATGTGAGGTATTGAAAAACTCATGATCTTCACTTGCCCCACAAATACCTTTAAATGGGAGACCCAAAATGGGTGCACACACATTTCTACATTACTGTACACTGTACAGTCTTTACAGCCACACCTACAGCTTCCCTCCTAAGTATATATATTGTAATCTATATGGTTGTAAATTTTGACTTGGTCCGCAATCGATATGGACCGTGACTTATTTTTCGTTGGCAAGGTACTAGTATTGATGGATACCGTAATGAAATTGACTGGATTCTTTGGATCTGATATATTTGCATGTCCGTTATAAATAGATATAGAGCAGGGGTGGGGAACCTCTTTTCATTGGAAGGCCGCATTTCATTTAACCAAGACCCTATTAGGCCGCATGCTGAGAATTTAACATATACAGTACAACAAAATGTCATATTTATTCTACAATCTACATATTTATTAATTTTAAATCAAACTTGATAATACGTGAGGGCTTTTATAATAAATAAAAAATTCAGCAAGTGCACATTTATTTTTGGGGGGGGGGAATAATTAACAATAGAACTAATATTAAGTGAAAAATGATATTAAGTGAAATGATGTTAATATTAAGTGAAAAAGTGATAAACCATTTAATGACTTTTTTGTGACTGCTTATTGCGGGACAAGTGTCGTACATTTGGTTCCAATATCGTTGACCGTAGTTTTAATTGGTCCTCCAGGTGCATATTCGTCATCTGAGATCTCAAGCGCGTTTAGATTTGAGTCACATATGAAAACGTTGATTCACAACAGTAGGTTGTGCCGAAAGAAGGCAACATTCGACGAGCATGTTAGCGTAGACGTGGGTATTCAACGCCATTTTTCCATATTTCAACAGGATCCTTCTTAGTATCAAATAGAGACTTAAGTAGGCTGACCATATTTCCTTGAGACAAAAACGGGACATTGGGATGGCAAAAAAGGGACGGGGGTTATGTAATATTCTGTATTCATGAAAAAGTAAGTACATAAACATATTGAGCTTACAATTATTCTTCAGTGAGAGAACCCATACAAAAACCCATACAAAACGGTACTGTCCCGTTCAAAACGGTACGTATGGTCATTGGTCAGTAGGGTGGATCGATTTTACATTTTTTTCGATTTCCATATTCTAATAGAGAAAAAAACTTGCGCATGCATGAGAGAATAGCCTCTGCAAAATCTTAGCTTAATAGGTAATCATCTTCTGCCCCCGGCAGAGCGATGAAAATCATATTTTAGTAGTCAAAAACGTATTTTTCTTATAATTTTTAAAATATTTCAATATGCATCAAAATTATTCCTAATAACTATAAAGTCGATGAAAAAGACCTCATATGATCGTTTTTCCAAGCGCGTTGTCCTACGTTAATATCTTTTGCCCCCGGCAACAACGTCAAATGTTGAAAAAATAGGTAATTTATATACATATTTTCAGATCGGCTCTTTGTCTTAAATAATGCATTTATATATTTCCCATAGCATTTATATCGTTGCTTAGGCATGAAATAACACACACGCAAAATTTTATGACTCTAGGCTAGGGTTTAAAAATACGTTTTTGACTACTAAAATATGATTTTCATCGCTCTGCCGGGGGGCAGAAGATGATTACCTATTAAGCTAAGATTTTGCAGAGGCTATTTTCTCATGCATGCGCAAGTTTTTTTCTCTATTAGAATATGGAAATTGAAAAAAATGTAAAATCGATCCACCCTAATGGTCAGCCTAGACTTAAGGATATTATCTTCTAATAGCTCAATCAACTCCATCTGTAAATCTTCAGGTGCTTTGGAGACATCAACCAGATGTGGTTGGAAAGCTAGTTTCAGTGTGAAGTCATGTTTCTCAAAATCTTCAAATCTTTTATCGTATTCTTCAATCAGGGAGTCTAGGACAGCTGTGTATTCTTTCACATCGCATTCCCTTGATGATTTGCTTGTATCTTCTTCATCAATTACCTTTGCCAGTTCAGGGAAGTGTTCAGCTGAAAGTTCCGATCGGGTAAGGATAGTTTTGAAAAAGCGCAGCTTCCTCCGAAAAGCCTGGATTTTTTGCCACATTTCATATATGGATTTAGTTTTACCTTGCAAAGAAATATTCAGGTCATTTTGCTTTGACATTACGTCACTCAAAAATGCAGCATTTCTGCAGAAATCCTTTTTTGACAATTCACATGGTTCACTGAGTTCCTCAGAAAATCTTGTGATTTGTTTTCGCAAAGACAAAAGTTTTTCAAAGACTTGCCCTTGTGACAACCAGCGCACTTTAGAATGATACGGAAGATCCACACTGAATGTTTCATCATCAAGCATAAGCATATTGCGAAACTGGCGATGTCGTGATGCATTTGCTCTAATGTAGTTCACAATACGTATAACTTTACTTAATATGTCACTTAAAACAGTAGATTTGGCACAGAGATTCTGTTGATGCAAAATACAGTGAAAGGAAATCAAGCTATCTGGATTTGGCAGTTCTTTTTGTAGTAGCGCAACAAATCCTGCACATTTTCCTCTCATGGAAGGTGCACCATCTGTGCATACACTTACTAAATTACATAAATTCAGTTTCGCTTCACGGCATTTTTCTTTGAAGAGAGACAAGACGTCAATTCCACGTGTCTTCCCCGTAAGGGTACCCAAAGCCAGTAACTCCTCGTAGCATTGAAAATCTGCAGTTTTAACACGAATAAAAAATGACACTTGCGCTGAGTCAGTAATATCAGTGGACTCATCCAAGGCAATCGAATAATAAGTATTTTCGCTTTGGCATATTGTATGAAATTGTTCAGTTACATTAAGGGCTAATTCATGTTGCCGATCAGTTATGGTCCTTCTTGAAAGAGGTAGTTGTTTGTATTTGTTAACCTTGTCTGAATCTAAAGAGGCTACAATTTCAACAATGCATTCTTTTATGATTTCCACATCACTATATGGCTTACCTCTTTTCCCAAGTATATATGCTACTTCATAAGTTGCTTCAGTGATTTCAGTCCCTAGGCCTGACATCGTTTTAAATACTTGCTGTTGTTGCTGCTTTTGAAGTTTCATCTTCGTAAGTGCAGACTTTCGGGATTCTTCTTCCAATATAGCATACTTGTGGTTCTTATGAGTTGCATAATGCTGATATGCATTGTGTTTCTTCACTGTTGCAATTATGGCGTTGCAGAGCAAACACATCATTTTATCTTTCTCAGCAACTATGAAATACGGTACTGCAATTCCCATTCTTCATGGAATACTCTGTTTTCTTCCTTTAATTTTCTTTTCACAGTTTTTGACATGATTTGGGTACCAGAAGATTTTTAAATAAAAATGGTACACGAATTGATCAAAGATTTAGTTTTAAAGGAAACAAGCTTGCGTGTCACTATCGGAGAATCGTCAGTAACTCTCATCCAGTCAGCCAGTCGAGTTGATCGTTGATAGGTAAGGGCGTAAGCCGTAAGGCAACTCTGCCAGTTTCAACTGGCAACGTTGCCATATTTCCTATTGTTCAAGCCATAAAGAAGGCTTGTATGTGTAAGAAGCAGTGGAGCTGAAACCATGATCTAATGAAATAGCCTAAAGCCCTAAAGGGATATCAGTTGCTGTCCATTATCGTACGGTATGAATTCTGAATGTCAAATAGGCAGAAGGCCGCAACTAGTACCTCAAAAGGCCGCATGCGGCCTTAAGGCCGCAGGTTCCCCACCTCTGATAAGAGTGTAACATATTTGTTGATAGTAGTCTATTATGACTTGATCCTCTGGATCCAGAGATTCTATCTTTAGTTTTAAATCGATAATTAATTAGTTTTTAATTGATAATTATTTAGTTTTGCAAAAATTGGTAGTTGCGAATGTACAAGCAGTTGTTACATAAATTTCTTATGTTCTTGTGGTTCGGAACCCACGTAAAATTGTAGGTCCCCTCCGCCACCACGGAGGACATAAACAATTACGAACACAGTTAGGTAGACCGGCCATGAGTGGATCCTAGGGTCTTTGTTGGTCTGAAACATTATAACATTATTATAATATATATATATATATAATATATATATATATATATATATATATATATATATACCATATATATATAAATATATACCATATATATATATATACACATACCATATATTTTTTTTTTAAGGTCGGGAAGAACCGATTCGCCTCTATTTAAAAGGGCATATCTCGGCGGAAAAACAAAGAAAAAGTGAGAGGAAAGACAGAGGAAAAAGAAAGGGTGGAGGGGACAGTCGAAGTGGAAAAAGACCAAGGATGACAAGGACTGCAGGGTCGAGCCCCATCATCCTTGGGTGCTAGGGCCGGGAGGGCGCACGTGAAACCTCCAGGAACAAGCACGTACAAACGAGCACAAAGAGCACTCAAGAGCACGAGCTTAGAACCCCCTTGCGGGGACATACCATATATATATACACCCTATATATATATATATATATATATATATATATATATATATATATATATACCATAATATATAAATATATACCATATATATATATACATACCATATATATATATACACCCTATATATATATATATATATATATATATATACACATATACCATCTAGTTTCTGCAATAAAGGAAATGGCTACCTTGCTAAACGAATGTTTTACGTCAGTTTTTACTATAGAAGATGTAACAAATATCCCTACGGTCACGGACATAATACCGTTTGATAATGGTAATATTTTGGATAATATAGTGGTTAGTGTAGGGGAGGTAACGCGCTATATTGATAAAATGAAAACGCGTAAATCACCGGGGCCGGATTCCATATATTCCATACAACTAAAAGAATTAAAAGATATCATTGTTGTGCCGCTAACAAAGATTTTTAATGCGTTTATTTCTGAGGGGTGCGTACCAGATAATTCCAAGTTAGCAAACGTAACACCTATCTTTAAGAAAGGCGATAAAGGTGCGGCGGGAAATTATAGGCCAATCAGTTTAACGTCTGTTGTAGGTAAGCTAATGGAATCAATAATTAGGGATCGTATAGTCGAACACTTAGAAGTGCATAAGCTAGTTAGAAATACGCAGCACGGATTTAGGCGAAACAAATCTTGCTTAACTAATATTTTTTCCAAAGCGTGGTTGACGTTTCCGATAGACATCGAGCGGTTGATGTAGTGTATTTAGATTTTCAAAAAGCGTTTGACACCGTGCCGCACAAAAGACTCATTGAAAAAACTAAGGCTCATGGAATCAGGGGTGTAGTAATAAATTGGCTAGAAGAGTGGTTGCGAGGCAGGAAACAGAGGGTGGTCGTTGATGGAGCGGAGTCTTGTTGGCTAATGTAGCGAGTGGCGTTCCTCAGGGTTCTGTATTGGGCCCCTTGCTTTTTCTTATATATATTAACGATATAGATGTCGGCCTAGTCAGCACAGTTTCAAAGTTTGCGGATGACACGAAGCTGGGTGGTAGGGCGAATAATGACGAAGATAGAGGTAAAATCCAGGAAGATCTGAATAAAATCGTTGATTGGTCAGTCACATGGCAAATGAGATTTAACGTTGGTAAGTGCAAAATTTTGCATATAGGTTCGCGTAACGGTAATTTTGCGTACAGTATGTCAGGCAAAGATTTAACACGCGTAGAGCAGGAAAAAGATTTAGGAGTTATAGTCACTGGTGATTTAAAAGTAGCGAAACAAAGTACAGCAGCGGTCAATAAGGCGAACAAAGTGTTAGGTTTTATAGCTCGAAATTTTGAGTACAAATCGCGCGATATTATAGATCCACTTTATAAATCATTAGTTAGACCCCATTTGGAGTACGCGGTCCAATTTTGGAATCCGCATATGCGCAAAGATATAGACAAAATCGAAAGAGTTCAAAGACGAGGAACTAAGATGATTCCGTCGCTCAGGTCAAAGTCGTACAAGGATAGGCTTAAGGAGTTAAAATTGACAAAACTCGAGACTAGGAGGTTAAGGGGTGATCTAATCCAGGTTTTCAAAATTATGAATGGGTTCGATAACATAGATAGAGATAGCTTTTTCGAAATATCTCAATATAATAGGACTAGAAATAACGGGTGTAAGTTGACAAGTAGAAGGTTCGAGACAGCAGTTGCCAAAAACTTTTTTACGCATAGAATAGTAAATAGCTGGAATAGTTTGCCGGTAGAAGTAATTAGTAGCACGTCTATAAACATGTTTAAAAATCGATTAGACACATATGTTGATAGAAAGGGTATAGTTTAAGGTAGTAAAATTAAGGCTTTCTGTGGATAGATCCCACAGCTCAACACAAGTGTTGTGTAATATAGGGAGGCAGCGTCTTGGGTTAGGGGATACTCTGTCCTTACACACCCCATTTAAAGAGATTCCTCTGCCGAGCGGTGCCCCCCATAGTACAGTGAGGTATTGAAAAACTCATGATCTTCACTTGCCCCACAAACACCTTTAAATGGGAGACCCAAAATGGGTGCACACACATTTCTACATTACAGTACAGTCTTTACAGCCACACCTACACTTTTCGTCGTAAGTGTATATATTGTAATGTATATGGATTTAAATTTTGACTTGGTCCTCAATCGATATGGACCGTGACTTGATGGATACCGTAATGAAATTGACTGGATTCTTTGGATCTGATATATTTGCATGTCCGTTATAAATAGATATAGAGTGTAACATATTTGTGGATAGTAGTCTATTATGACTTGATCCTCTGGATCCAGAGATTCTATCTTTAGTCTTAAATCGATAACACTGGTATGCATCAATTTTGCTGTCAAGGGTTTTGTAAGTGATTCTTATAGAGTTTTTCCTGCTGACTTCGAATCTGCAATCCGTTTTTCTCAATCAGCTCAGGTTATCCGGCTATGGCCTCATAAGTAAAATAGAATTTTTCCTGATTTTGTCAAAGCGGAATTGGAACAGTAACATCTATCATCACTTGTTTCACTTGTATAATATCTTTTTTTACTTTTCAGGCATATAGATAAAATATTTCCTAATGAATAGAGCGTGTAAAAATGATCCCAATAGATTCTGCTACATATGTGGGACGGTTACCATGCCAAATAACCAGTCCCAAATCACTAAATTTGTAAAGACAATGTATAGACTCCATACTTTGGAATTAAGCTAGGGGACCAGGACAAAAATTTCGCCCCTCATATGTGCTGCAAGACGTGCATTGAAAATTTGAGAAGATGGAGCAAAGGCAGAGCGAAATCTTTGCTTTTTGGAATTCCCATGATTTGGAGAGAAGGAAAGGATCCTCGTGACAGATTGCTATTTCTGCATGACAAACCTCCAAGGTGGGCTTATAAATTTATTTTTCTTAAATATTTTGAAATCCTCGTATGAAACTTGACATAATATTCACCATAATGTAATATTCACCATATATAGCATAATATTCACCATAATGGTAATCATACATTTACATATTGTTATAGAAAATACATTTACACATACATATTGTTATACAAGTTACATTTACATATACAATGATTGTATATTTTCTTTCTTTTTCATTCATATTGTCCCCGAAGGGACAATATGAATGAGAAAGAAAGAAAATATACAGACTCCATCGACCTATTTCATATCTTACAGACCGCAGCCTTCCCTCACGAGCCGCCACTGTCTGAATGCTTCTTCTATTTCATATGCAAGTTTTATATCCATGTTTCTGTGTTTCTATTTTCAGGAGTTAACAAGAAGAATAAACACATTGTTGTATACCCTGACATTCCTTCTGCTATGAGACCTGTACCCCATGGTCCTGGAATTCCAATACCCGACCCACCTCAAACCCTGGACTTCGATGATTCTGATGATGAATCAATGACCAATGCCAATGACCAGTTCCAGTCGTATTACCTCAAAATACCGCTTCAAATGAGCCGAGGCCTCTCAACCAGGCCAAACTTAATGATCTTACCAGGGATTTAGGACTTTCCAAATTAGCTGCCGAGATCTTGGGCTCACGACTTCGAGAGGACAACTTGCTGGCTCCGGAACAACATTCTCCTGGTATAGGAAACGAGAGGAAGAATTCCTTGCAGTTTTTTGCAGTGCACGAAAATACCTCTGCTTAGTGTACTGCTGCAATGTTGAGGGGCTAATCGAATCCTTGGGCCTGCCATATAACGCATCAGAATGGAGGCTATTTATAGACTCGTCTAAACGAAGTTTGAAAGCAGTACTTCTCAACATTGGGAATAGGGTTGCATCAGTCCCTGTAGCACATTCCGTACAACTTACTGAGAGCTACGATAACATGAAAATTTTACTGGATGCTCTCGTATACGACCAACATAACTGGAGGATCTGTGGAGATTTGAAGGTAATACTAATATCATAAGTAAACTATTGCTATTGACTATGTTGTTTTTCCAAAGGTTATTTGAGAGCGTATAAGAACACTTAACTTCCCCACAGAAGTGATACAGTCCAATGCATAGATTTTTTTATCTGATAGAACAAATTCTCTAAATTCTTTAAATATTTTCATTTTTTTTCAGATTGTGGCATTTGTATTGGGAATGCAAGGGGGATACACGAAATACCCATGTTTCCTCTGCAAATGGGATAGCCGAGCGGATGAGAAGCACTATGCACAGCGTGAATGGGCATCCAGAGAGAATTTTGAACCTGGGTCGCATAATGTCGTTTCAGTGCCCCTTGTACCACCAACAAAAATTTTGCTCCCACCACTTCATATTAAGCTGGGCTTGATGAAAAATTTCATCAAATCAATGAATAAGGAGGGTTCAGCATTCCGATATCTCGAGAGTAAATTTCCTCATATATCTGATGCTAAACTAAATGCTGGGGTTTTTGATGGTCCTCAAATTCGAACTTTGATCAAGGATACTCAGTTCGAAAACGCAATGACTCCAACTGAGAAGAATGCCTGGCAGGCATTCAAATCAGTTGTCACTGATTTTCTTGGCAAGCGTAGAAGTCCAGAATACGAGTCCGTTGTCGAAAACTTGATGGAAGCTTTCAAAGCTCATGGGTCGCGCATGTCCATAAAAATGCACTTTTTGTGGTCCCACTTGGACTATTTTCCTGAAAATTGCGGGGATTATAGTGAGGAACAGGGTGAACGATTTCACCAAGATATCAAAATAATGGAAGAGAGGTACCAGGGAAACTGGGATATCAATATGCTGGCGGACTATTGCTGGTGTTTGAAGCGAGACGTGCCCGAAGAAAAACAGACGGAAAGCCAAAAAAACTTCATTCCTTCCTCAATAAACTTTTTTCCATATTCATTGTATGAATAAAAGTATTTATTCACACAATGTTTTCATTTTTCACGAGTGTTCTTATAATATTACTCGTATCTACAGTGTTTAAGCTAAAAAAATCAATAAATTTGGGGATAAAATTGGACTTATAATAAATGGCCAATAGAGAAAAAACCTGACCTGATTGAGGAAAACCAATGTCATTTTCGAATTCAGCATGGTCGAATTATATAATGAGTTGAAAAAACCCTCACAGCAGACAAAAAAATTTCATATGCATACCAGTGTAATTAATTGGTTTTAAATTGATAATTATTTAGTTTCGTAAAAATTGGTCGTTGCCAATTTACCGGCAGTTTTTACATAAATTTCTTATGTTCTTGTGGTTCGGAACCCACGTAAAATTGTAGGTCCCCTCCGCCACCACGGAGGACATACACAATACACGATTACGAACACAGTTAGGTAGACCAGCCATGAGTGGATCCTAGGGTCTTTGTTGGTCTGAAACATTATAACATTATAACATATATATATATATATACATATAATATATTGTATATATATATATACCATATATATATATATATATATATATATATATATATACATATATATATGTATATATATATTATATATATATATATATATATATATATATATATATATATATATATATATATATATATATTATATATAATATATATATATATATATATATATATATATATATATATATATATATATATATATATACATATAATATATATATATATATATATATATATATATATATATACAATATATATACCATATATATATATACATATACCATATATATATATAATATATATATATATATATATACATATACCATATATATATATATATATATATATATTATACATATACCATATATATATAGATATATATATATACATAGATATATATATACATATACATATATACATATACATATATACAGTATATACACATATATTTATATATATATATATCACATATATATACACACATATATATATATATATGTTAACCCCTCCGTCTATGGCGATGGGTTGGTTCGAAGTCGACGGGGGTTCTGGTTAGGAGGCAGCAACGGATCTGTTACTTGCAGTAGTTTCTTCTATACTACTCTCCGAGTTCTTCTTTAGTGGCTCGGAGGATTCTGAGAGGCTTATTAAATTCTTTGAGGTTTCTCTCCGATTCTTCTTGTAGCTTATCGGGAGATTCTAATGACTAAGTTCTTCTGAAGAGAGCACGGCTCGAAGGGGGAAATAAAAAGTTTCTCTTACTGTAATTTACTTCTAAACTGTTACAGGTAATGCTCAGCCTCGTAGTTGGAATCAGAATGAACATGGAAGAAATTGGTGGGGTTTATATACCCCGATTCTACTAACATCATCATTATTAAATGTTGAAGAGGCTGCATTATTTTTGCACAATATTTGAAAATAAAGTAAATCTTTTAGCTGTGGTAAGGTTTAAATGAATAAACAAGATATTTGAAGATGAAGCCATATTTTTATCTTAAATTGCGTATTTTCACATCTGATGTTATCATGATCTGCCAAGTTAACTAAAAGTGGAAATTGAACTATGCATCTTTACACTAAAATATGCATATGAGTAAAAATTAAAGGTTTCATATTTACAATTAAATGCTTAGGCATGACATGACTTCATCTTTTATAACGAAGAGAGAATGTATATAAAACATGACATGGCAAAAGTTACTCAGGATTCATTATTAAGCTAAATCTAAAAAAATGATTGAGATTTTAAAAAACAACAGGTCATCAATTATTTGGCAAAGTAGAAAGCACATCAAAATTTATTCCAACGGAAAAATAATAATAAAAAAAATAACAACAGTATCGCCGATTCTACATTCCTTATGGCGACATAATGTCGGGTCGGACATTGAGTACATTGTAATTTTGGTCTACTGTAACTATGCTTATAATTACCAATTAATTTATTTATTATCGTTAACTACAATTCCATTAAAGTACATTGACTACGTCATTTAGTACATTACATCATTAAGTACAGTTTCATTAAAGTACATTACATTACATTAAATTAAAGTATTACAGTTAATTATAATTAAACAGTTACTATAACTTTGTTTTGTTACAGTGTTTCATGTTAATAGACAATTAAGATGTTAGAAATATAATACAAAGTACATGGGCACATACGGTATGGATGAATATGGTTGAATAATAATATTTATACTACATAACATAAATAATGACTTCTATAGAGTGTACAGTTTTTTATTAGATGTTAAAGAATTTTCATACATTGAATACTAGAGATATGATGAAGGGAAATTAATGACGGGAAAATGTGACGTCATAGTTATTGAATTTGTACGTATAGTACAAATCATTATTAGGAAGGTTTACAAGAACGAATTAGAGACAAAGAGTGGGTATTAATGACTAAGAAGTACAACTACGGGTTCCAATCCTGTTATATGCAATGTGTATGCATAATCTAGGGTCGAGGGTGAGATGCAAGACAACCATAATTAATTATAATAAATTCTATAACAAATGAAAAATGGAAAATGGATACGACTAAACCATAGAAATGGTAGATCGTAGGGTTGTGACACGAACGAAAATAAAAAGCTACAAATAAATTTTTTAGCCAAACTTGCGTTAAGCGATTTTGGTTCTTATATAAAAATTAATATTGATTATTCATTGTTCATTTTTACATTGCTCTCCCCTTTAAAATGATATGTATACAATAATATAATAGGGTACAATTAATACAATAGAATTAAGAGAATAACATCCTAACTAATTCAAGTTAGATGACGAATTTTTCTTTACAATACAAATTTTATACAGAACGATTTCGCGTGGTTGAGTACAATGCAGAGTAATCAAATTTTTAACATGACACTCTCTTAGAGGGCTATTATAAAATATAAAAATTCAAAGATTAAAACTTTAATTTTATGCAAACAGAATAAAAGGATTAATACGTTAATTTAGACAAACAAATAAGTTAGACAAACAATGATATTGTTAAATTTTTTTACCAAATTTTATTTTTCTGTGGGAAAAATTACGTACATAATGAATAGAGTAGATAAAAGGGAAAAACGTTAATCGTACAATCTATAAGCTAATATTTATTGACTATTGTAAGTAAAAAAATCGAATTACATAATGGATGATGTATAGACCTGTGGTCAAGTGTGTATTTATGTTTATTGGGTACAGATTGTAGTGGTTGGTGATACGTCCAAAAGGAGAAAGGGGATTTATAGTTGAATAGTTGAAGTTATACGTCAGTGTGCATATGTATCTATAAATATTGGTAAGAAGCATCTGTAGATGAGTGAGTCGGTACAATAGTATGTAGAATATGAGAGTAATTTGTTCATCCCGTGAAGAACTAGATCATTAGGGGTCATTGGTGGATTAGGATTATATATTTATATGTATATATACTTTAAGGAACAGATAAAATAACTTAATAAATGCATGAGCGAGAATTTATATATAGTAAGCAATAATTATGATGTATTATAATGATGATGTATTATAATGATGATGTTTGCGTACGAGTTTTAATGCAAGAGTGACTGGAGGTACGGAAGGTAAATGAATTCGAATATGTGTCAAAAGTAATAAAATTCAATTAGGATTATAGATTTTACATAATTAATCAGTTACACGTATAAGCTAATTAACAAAACATACTTAAAGGTCTTACAAGTAATGAAAGTAAATCTAGCGGTATTAAAAATTAAATTTTGAAGATGGAATTAAATTTGACTAGTAACATTCCTAGCTATATATGAACTATATAACCATTAACCAGAAGTATTGGTACGATAATTGAATTAAGAAAATTAAGAATACAAATTAAAAATAGAAATCAATTTATGCATTTTAATGAGCAAAACATAATTTTATAATATTCTTAAAAATAAAAGTAAATCGAACCATAAATGAATTAACCATGGTTGGACCATTTCTCTGGTTGACACTGGGTTCAACTGGGTTGGGGGTGTTAAAATAAAATAAAAAGACAAAGTTTGGAGTACGACATTCAGGGAATTGAGTGACTAAGCAGGGGGTATAAGTCTGAAATTGACAATACGTCTTTTCGTGAGCACTTTGCTCTTTTAAAAAAAGATTGCTCGTCACACTACTTAGAACAAAAATTAAAAGAGTTCAAACAAAATGGAGGGACGGCATGTTCCTCATATACATTACAATAATTATCAAACTCGTTACAACCTTTGGAAAAACGGTTTTGGTTACAAATAATAAAATACATAACTATATATTTATATACGCAACAATGCATGAAAAGAAAAGACAAATCGGTGAATTTCCTTCTTACAAAAACAAAAGGTTAACTAAAGACGCAAACCAGTAAATTCAGGTTGAATTTAATTCTCTTTTACAACAAAAAAAAGGTTGAATTAAATTCTTAAATTACATTTTCTTAAGTTAAATTCTCTTAAATTACAAAGAAAAAGTTGGATTCAATTGACTGCATTGAAATGACTGGGGACTTGAAACTAACAGAGACTGACTTAAAAAAAAACTGACTTGGAACAAAACTTCGACTTCAAATAAAACTGTCTGACTTGAACTCTATCAAGTATCTTGAAACTGTCTGACTTGAACTTATCAAGTATCTTGAAACTAACTTGAACTCTATCAAGTATCTTGAAACTGAACTGACTAAACTTGACTGCACTTGAACTCTATCAAGTGGAGTCTACTGAAAACGAAACTGACTTGCACTTGCACTGTTATCAAGTGAAGATTAACTGAAAACGGAAAATGACTGCACTTGATCTCTACCAAGTGGAGACTATTAACCTCTGGGGGTTTGGTTTTCCCTCTTGGTGAAACCGACTTACTTGAAATGCAATCAAGTATCTCTTTAAATCTCTATAAACTCCCTGTAAACTCTCTGTAAACTTTCTCTTTCTTAATTTGCAAGTCAATTCAATAATTTGAAAAAATTGAACAAAAATAAAAAAAACGTAAACAATATTTCATTCTAATGTACGGGAAGGTACATAAAATAAAATTATTCTATACTGAATATAATAGTGACAATTAACTTCTGTGACTTTTAACTTCTGTGACTTTTAACTTCTGTGACTTTTAACTTCTGTGAAAATTACTGTTTCACTAAAAAAAATGTATCACTGGTGTATGGAATGTTCACTGTGTTTCTTGTAAATTCTGACTTGATACTCATTATTAACTGTTAATAATACTGACTTTTCAAGTGTTTATAAATTACTTAAAAAAACAAACTGTGTACTTAACAAAATTTCTACGGCGAAATCCTTAGAGACGTGTCCTGAAGACGTGTCTTGCTGGCTACTTCTTCTTGGATAAAAACTAGGCGTGGAGAACTTGGAGTCGTGACACACCGGTTCAAGGGTGGATGTTACGAACTGGAAGTCGTGATACGCCGGTCAACTGGTTTTATCCTGATGCAGGGTAATTTCTATCCTGGCCAAAGAGTGGCCACTTGTTAAAATCCTCCTCTTAAAATATTATTCTAATCTTGGTAGTAGGGTCTCCAAATGTTTATCCTGGCTATATGGTCGCCAATTTGTTAACCCCTCCGTCTATGGCCCTGGGTTGGTTCGAAGTCGACGGGGGTTCTGGTTAGGAGGCAGTAACGGATCTGTTACTTGCAGTAGTTTCTTCTATACTACTCTCCGAGTTCTTCTTTAGTGGCTCGGAGGATTCTGAGAGGCTTATTAAATTCTTTGAGGTTTCTCTCCGATTCTTCTTGTAGCTTATCGGGAGATTCTAATGACTAAGTTCTTCTGAAGAGAGCACGGCTCGAAGGGGGAAATAAAAAGTTTCTCTTACTGTAATTTACTTCTAAACTGTTACAGGTAATGCTCAGCCTCGTAGTTGGAATCAGAATGAACATGGAAGAAATTGGTGGGGTTTATATACCCCGATTCTACTAACATCATCATTATTAAATGTTGAAGAGGCTGCATTATTTTCGCACAATATTTGAAAATAAAGTAAATCTTTTAGCTGTGGTAAGGTTTAAACGAATAAATAAGATATTTGAAGATGAAGCCATATTTTTATCTTAAATTGCGTATTTTCAGATCTGATGTTATCATCATCTGCCAAGTTAACTAAAAGTGGAAATTGAACTATGCATCTTTACACTAAAATATGCATATGAGTAAAAATTAAAGGTTTCATATTTACAATTAAATGCTTCGGCAAGACATGACTTCATCTTTTATAACGAAGAGAGAATGTATATAAAACATGACATGGCAAAAGTTACTCAGGATTCATTATTAAGCTAAATCTAAAAAAATGATTGAGATTTTAAAAAACAACAGGTCATCAATTATTTGGCAAAGTAGAAAGCACATCAAAATTTATTCCAACGGAAAAATAATAATAAAAAAAATAACAACAGTATCGCCGATTCTACATTCCTTATGGCGACATAATGTCGGGTCGGACATTGAGTACATTGTAATTTTGGTCTACTGTAACTATGATTATAATTACCAATTAATTCATTTATTATCGTTAACTACAATTCTATTAAAGTACATTGACTACGTCATTTAGTACATTACATTATTAAGTACAGTTTCATTAAAGTACATTACATTATATTAAATTAAAGTATTACAGTTAATTATAATTAAACAGTTACTATAACTTTGTTTTGTTACAGTGTTTCATATTAATAGACAATTAAGATGTTAGAAATATAATACAAAGTACATGGGCACATACGGTATGGATGAATATGGTTGAATAATAATATTTAGACTACATAACATATAAATAATGACTTCTATAGGGTGTACAGTTTTTATTATGACGTTAAAGAATTTTCATACATTGAATACTTGAGATATGATGAAGGGAAATTAATGACGGGAAAATGTGACGTCATAATTATTGAATTTGTACGTATAGTACAAATCATTATTAGGAAGATTTACAAGAACGAATTAGAGACAAAGAGTGGGTATTAATGACTAAGAAGTAAAACTACGGGTTCCAATCCTGTTATATGCAATGTGTATGCATAATCTAGGGTCGAGGGTGAGATGCAAGACAACCATAATTAATTATAATAAATTCTATAACAAATGAAAAATGGAAAATGGATACGACTAAACCATAGAAATGGTAGATCGTAGGGTTGTGACACGAACGAAAATAGAAAGCTACAAATAAATTTTTTATCCAAACTCGCGTTAAGCGATTTTGGTTCTTATGTAAAAATGAATATTGATTATTCATTGTTCATTTTCACACACACACACACATACATATATATATATTATATATATATATATATATATAACGCAGATGGATAACACAGATCACTTCCAATACCGTTGATTTTTTCCAATTCGGCCTCGATGTATTCCGGACTGGCGATCCTAAGGGCGCGGAAGGCCATTTTTTCATCAGTTTCTCCGCGCCCTTAGGATCGCCAGTCCGGAATACATCGATGCCGAATTGAAAAAAATCAACGGTATTGGAAGTGATCTGTGTTATCCATCTGCGTTTATGGAATCTTGTCTCAACAAGGCAAAACGAACTTTCTATCGTGTCAATAATAACACTCGTACTTTGTCAAAAAATATTTTAGTACTTCCATTTTTCGCGGGCTTTTTAGGCATTGCTAATGTACTTAAACTTTTGGATATTAATGTAGTATTTTCATAACAATATTGTGAAAAATATCATAGTAAAAAATAGCCCTACCAATAATTCAGGCATTATCTATAAAATTGGGTGTAAACAATGTGATTCCTTTTACATAGGTCAGACGGGAAAGGATTTGCACACATGTATAAAACAGCATCAACATTCCGTTAGAACAGGACAGTTGTCCAGTGCTCTTTTTGTCCATTTGTCAGAGTTATCCCACTGTATTGATTGGAATAATGCTTCAGTTTTATTTCACTCTAGCAACATTGTTAATAGAAATATTCTTGAGTCTGCCATTATCCAACTTTCAAATAACTTCAACATAAGCAAAGGTCTTTTTCAACTCGATCCTGTTGTTTTGAATTCCTTCAAAACAGATTTAGATAAAAAGGGTAGTACGCTAAATCTTTGGTAAACTTGTATGCTACTTTATTAACTTTTAATTTTCATTTTATTTATATATATATCGAAACTTGACTATAAAAGGCAAAGTGTTAAAACCCGGGCAGATTTCCAGTATAAATTTGTATTTTTATAATTCATTTGATCTTGTGCTAAACATCGATATTTTTCTTTACAAATCTGTATGCCTCTTTGTTAATCCTTTAATTTTTTAATTTTTATTTTCACTTCTCTGTTTATTGCAGATATATATATATTTATGTATATATGTGTGTGTAGATATGTATGTATATATATATATAATATATATATATATATATATATATATATATATATGTATGTTTGTGTGTATGTATGTTATTTATTTATTTTTCTTTTTTTTTCTTTCTGTAACCTATATATAGGCCGTAACCTTTTATGTACTTCAGTGTTCCTGAGGATGTCAATAGACGAAAGCGTTTGAGCACCTTTTTTTGTTTCCTTTCCTTCGTGGTTTTATTCATCATATACCATATATATATATATATATATATATAATATATATATTATATATATATATATATATATATATTAACCCCTCCCTCTATGGCCCGGGTTGGTTCGAAGTTGACGGGGGTTCTAGTTAGGTGGCAGCAACGGATGTGTGACTTGCAGTAGTTTTCTTCTATATTACTCTCCGAGTTCTTCTATAGTGGCTCGGAGGACTCTGATAGACTTACTCAAAATGCAGAAGGTTCCGGACTCTTCTTATAGCGTATCCGGAAAGTTTAATGACTAAGTTCTTCTGAAGAGAGCAAGGCTCGAAGGATAAAATAAAAACTATCTTTAACTGTAATTTACTGCTAAAATGTACAGTAGTGCTCAGCCTCTGAATTAGCTTCTGAATGACAATGGAAGATTTTTACTGGGGTTTATATACCCAAAAACTGCTAACATCATTATTATTAAATGCTAAAAAGGCTGTATTATTTTTGTACAACATTCGAAAATAAAGTAAATTTTCAGCTGTGGTAAGGCTTGAACGAGTAAACAAAATATTTGAAGACGAAACCATATTTTTATCTTAAACCTCGACTTTTCAGATCTGATGTTATCATGATCTGCCAAGTTAACTAAAAGTGGAAATCGGACTATGCATCTCTACACTAAAACATGCATATGAGTAAAATTTTAAGGTTTAAGATGTACAATTTTAATGCTTAGGCAAGACATGATCTCATCTTTTATAACGAAAGAGAATGTATACAAAATATGAACATTGCAAAGCTTAAGCAGGATTCCTTATTAAGCGAAATCTAAAAAAATGATTGAGATTTTAAAAAACAACAGGTCACCAATTATTTAGCAAAGTAGAAAGCAAATCAAAAATTTTATCCAAACTCGCGTTGGGCGATTTTGGTCCTTATGTAAAAATGAATACACACACGTACATACATATGAGTATAGGCATTATATAAAGTTAAATATATAAGAATATACAGGATTATATAAATACATGAAACATATAACACATGAATTTTTAAAATGGATACTTTTCTAAAAATGGATACTTTTTCTTAAAATGGATACAAGAACTATATAAATGAATACAAGAATTACATGAAGAATAAGATAATATAGGAATATGGGAATTATTTATGGTTCATTTTTACAGGGCTCTCCTCTCTAGAATGATATTAATATAATAATGTAACATCCTAACTAATGCAAACTAGATGATAACTATGGGTTTTATACTACAGATTTATATATACAACATAAGTCGGGTGGTTAAGTCTAGTTCACATGGTCTGGGTACGCACTCTTGGTCGTGCATAAATAGTTTCATGCTCCGTGTCACTTGGTTTTCTTTGTTCTCAGAATGATCTTTTCACCCCAAATATACCGAGGATAATAGCACATACAATAATGATACTAACGGCAGATGTTGAGAAAATGGTTACCGGTTGTAGTATTTGTAAGAGCTTATTTTGGTTATCATCCGAAATTTTAAACCGGCTCAATTGATCATTCAATATATATATATATATATATATATATATATATATATATATATATATATATATATATATGTGTATACTGTATATATATTTTTATATATATATGTGTGTGTATGTAAAAAGTGAACAATGAACAATTTCTACACCATCATTATATGAATTCATTGTCCATTTTTACATAAGAAACCAAAAATCACATAAGCGAGTTTTGGATAGAATTTCGATTTGTAATAATGACTTATGCACTATGACGTCATAAAATAACTTTATTCTCTTTACGTTTCCCACTGTCTCTAATTTGTTCTTGTAAATCTTCCTAACAATGATTTGTACTATACGTAAAAATTCAATAACTATGACGTCACATTTTCCCTTCATCATATATCTAGTATCCAATGTATGAAAATTCTTTAACATCATGCTAAGGACGAAACACTCTATAGAAGTCATTATTTATATGTTATGTAGTATAAATATAATTATTATTCAACCATACTCATTCTTACATTCATGTTCTTTCTTGACCGCTATCCTTTATTAATTTTATTACTTATTCATTCATCTACCTATTGTCTACTTATGCCCTATCAACTTATCAGTCTATGTTTACTCGTGTCAATTTGTGAGGCGCGAAACTTTAGGTTCGTTCGAGAACGCGAAAAAACGTTCTCGTATTATTTTTAATTATATGACCTCCCGAGGTGAACTCGAATAAATGCTTAGTAAGATCGAATTCCGCTCACGACGACGGATTCGAGCGCCTCAAAGATCAGATGCCTCTGTTCGCTCTGATTTCAAATTCATAACATTATAACATATTATTTCGTAAATAAATTATCTCGTAAGTGCCATGTACTTTGTATTATATTTCTAACATCTTAATTGTCTATTAATAAGAAACTGTAAAAACAAAACAAGTTATAGTAACTGTTTAATTGTAATTAACTGTAATACTTGATTTAATATAATGTAATGTACTTCAATGAAACTGTAATTGAATGTAATGATTTAATTTATCATGTAAGAATGTACTTTAAAATGGAAGTGTAATTAAACAACAAGTGAGTGTGAATTAATTGGTAATTGTAATCGTAATTGTAATGAACCAAAATTAATACGTATACAGTCATGTACTCAAATTGTACTTATGTGTACTATTACGAAATGATATCGCCGTCAAAAATGTAGACTCGGCGAAAAAATACAAATTAGTTTTTGTTATTTTATTTTTTAATTTGAAATTTGCAATCTTTTAAAACATCTGATCATGTGTTTAAAAGGGGGGAAATTTAACCTCCATGTGTCCTCCCCAAAAATTTAGGTTATATTATACGTATATTTGTAAAAATACACCACTTCAGATTACCACTTCATTTTTAAGGCTCTTCTCCATTAGACTTCATCTAGCACTTCGTTTAAGGCTCTACTTCATTGGGACTCCTTGATTAGCAGCCTCGCTGCGGGGAGGGGGCAGAGGCCCCTTGCCCCTTAACAAGAACGCCTCGTCTATACGAGACACCCCAGACCCTTGCCAGGATTAGAAGAAGATTTTAAGAAGAAGAAGAGGATCTTAACAACTGGAGACCTACTACCAGGATTAGAAGATTTTAACCAAGAAGATTTTAACCAAGAAGATTTTAACCAAGAACATTTTAACCAAGAAGATTTTAACCAAGAAGATTTTAACCAAGAAGATTTTAACCAAGAAGATTTTAACCAAGAAGATTTTAATCAAGAAGATTTTAACCAAGAAGATTTTAACCAGAAGATTTTAACCAGAAGATTATTTTAAGAAGAGGCCACTCTTTGGCCAAGAATAGAAATTACCCTGCATCAGGATAAAACCAGTTGACCGGCGTGTCACGACTTCTAGTTCGTAACATCCACCCTTGACCGGTGTGTCACGACTCCAAGTTCTCCTCGTCTAGTTTTCATCCAAGAAGAAGTAGCCAACAAGACGTCTTCAGGACACGTTTCAAGGATTTTCCCCATGGAAAATTTTGTTAAGTACATTTTGTTTTTTAAGTAATTTATAAACATTTGAAAAAGTCACTATTATTAACAGTTAATAATGAGTATCAAACCAGAATTTAACACAAAACACAGTGAACACTTCAGACACCAGTGATACATTTGTTTTTATTGAAACTAATTTTAACAGAGAGTTAATTGTAACACAGAGTTAATTGTAACACAGAGTTAATTGTAACACAGAGTTAATTGCAACAGAGTTAATTGTAACAGAGTTATTTTCAGTTATTTTCACTGTTATATTCAGTATAGAATAATTTTATTTTATGTATCAAACATAATAGTATCGTACCTTCGTGTACATTAGAATGAAATATTGTTTACATTTTTTTTATTTTTTGTTTGCAAATTTTTTTTCAATTACTGAATTGAATTGACTTGCAAATTAAGAGAGAGAGAGTTTACAGAGAGTTTTATTTGAAGTCAGAAGGTTGCGCCAAGACGGGCAACCGCCCCAGAGATTTATAGGAATACTTGACAAGCGTTCAAGTTAGTTTCAGAATACTTGACAAGCGTTCAAGTTAGTTTCAGAATACTTGACAA
Organism: Bathynomus jamesi; assembly: GCA_023014485.1. Lineage (NCBI taxonomy): Eukaryota > Metazoa > Arthropoda > Malacostraca > Isopoda > Cirolanidae > Bathynomus > Bathynomus jamesi. The sequence continues at coordinate 317,940 of JAJOZX010005285.1, forward strand.
GCGTTCAAGTTAGTTTCAGAATACTTGACAAGCGTTCAAGTTAGTTTCAGAATACTTGACAAGCGTTCAAGTTAGTTTCAGAATACTTGACAAGCGTTCAAGTTAGTTTCAGAATACTTGACAAGCGTTCAAGTTAGTTTCAGAATACTTGACAAGCGTTCAAGTTAGTTTCAGAATACTTGACAAGCGTTCAAGTTAGTTTCAGAATACTTGACAAGCGTTCAAGTTAGTTTCAGAATACTTGACAAGCGTTCAAGTTAGGTTCCGAATACTTGATAGAGTTCAAGTTAGGTTCAGAATACTTGACAGAGTCCAAGTCAGAGTTTATTCCAAGTCAGAGTTTATTCCAAGTCAGAGTTTATTCCAAGTCAGAGTTTATTCCAAGTCAGAGTTTATTCCAAGTCAATTTTATTCCAAGTCAATTTTATTCCAAGTCAATTTTCGAATCCCAAGTCGAGTTTTTAAGTCCCAAGTTAGTTTTCAATGCAGTCAATTGAATTCAACCTTTTTTTTGTTGTTCAAGAGAATTTAATTCAACCTTTGTTTTGTTGTAAAAGAGAATTAAATTCAACCTGAATTGACCGATTTGCGTCTTTGGTTTAACCTTTTCTTTGTTTGTAAGACGGAAATTCACTGATTTGTCTTTCCCTTTTCATGCATTGTTATGTATATAAATATATAGTTATGTAATTCATTAATTGTAACAAAACCGTTTTTACAAAAGTTTTTAACGAGTTTTATAATTATTTTAATTATATGATGACAGAAATATCGTAACAATTAATCGATCATGTACCTAATTTATCCTGCTCTGTACGATCGGGAAATTTACCCGTATGACCGCACATACCCTAAATTTCAGTCATTTAATTTTTAATAAAACTTCTACGCAATAAAACAGATGTATTTGTCTATATGCAAACAAGTCTTCAGATTAAAAAATTAAATAATTCAAATTCTATCAACATTCAACGAAAAAGTATGATTTTTCTACTTAACAAGCAAAAATGATTAAACCTTTTTAATATTTTCTTTTATTATCTAAAAATCATTTTTAATATAAAATTTACCTGAAATTAATTGTGTCAAAATTCAATTTTAAAACCGTGAGATGTACTTTCAATTAATTGTAAGTCCTCTAAGTTCGTTTTTTTTTAATTACCTTTTACGTGTAACTGATTAATTATGTAAAATCTATAATCCTAATTGAATTTTTTACTTTTGACACATATTCGAATTCATTTACGTTCCGTCCCTTCAGTCACTTTTGCATTAAAACTCGTATGCAAACATCATCGTTATAATCTTAATAATTTTTGCTTACTATATATAATTCTCGTTCATGCATTTATTAAGTTGTTTTATCTGTTCCTTAAAGTAAATATATATATATATAATCCTAAGCCACCAATGACCCCTATGCTCTAGTTCTTCACAGGATGAACAAATTACTCTCATATTCTACATACTATTGTACCGACTCACTCATCTACAGATGCTTCTTACCAATATTTATAGATACATATGCACACTGACGTACAACTTCAACTATTCAACTATAAATCCCCTTTCTCCCTTTGGACGTATCACCAACCACTACAATTTACCTAATACACACAAATACACATTTGACCACAGGTCTATACATCATCCACTACGTAATTCGATTTGTACCTAAAACAATCAATAAAAATGCATGTATGCACACTATATATACTATATATACAAACCTCATGCTAAAATCATTGGATATCACAATAAACTATTTCATTGCGCGTAATTTAATCTTAATCATTTTTGCTTACTATATATAAATTTTTGCTCATGCATTTATACAGTTAATTTAACAATTCTCTCAGCTAATCTGTCTCTCGAACTTATAAAATACACACTTTGTACCCAATAAACATAAATACACACTAGACCACAGGTCTATACATCATCCACTACGTAATTCTATTTTTACCTACACTAGTCAATAAAAATTAGTTTATAGATTGTACGATTTGCATTTTTCCCTTTTACCTATTCATTATGTACATAATTTATGCCACAGAAAAA
>JAJOZX010005286.1:0-110000 GCA_023014485.1 Bathynomus jamesi
TAATTGAAACATGATTTATTTAATAAAACGAGATATTCTAGTTATATATATTTACAAATACGTGTATAAATCAATATATATATATATTTACAAATACGATTTAATAAACGAGATATTCAAGTTATATATATTTACAAATACGTGTAATAAATCAATAGATACGATTATATACAAGACGTGTCAGTTAACAATAGAAGCATCATTGGTATCCAAAGGGTACGGTATCATAGGTAAGGTAACTGGTAACGTTTCCTATAGGTGTTACGGCACACCTTCGTACCCCTAAGTTCCTTCACGCCCCCCAGCTTCTGCGCCCGAAAATTGTGGGTGCCTACAATTAGTTGGGTGGTTGTTCATCATCGTCCCAAACATACTAATCCTTCAACGACTCAAAGTTAACAACCTGCCGATTCGCATGGTTGAGCGTAATACCCTTTGCCTTCACGATATATTTCATTTCCTCCCCCACCCTGACCGTACACCATAAGTCTTAGGTCCTGTTGAGACAAAAGAGGGCGTATGCGTTGTCCCCATACTCATCCTTGATCTCATCAGTGAGCTCGCCGAGGAACTCCCCAATAGTGGGCATGTATTCACCCTCCCTCTCTGTGAATATCACGCTATCTGTATCGGCATACAATACTCTCCGCCCAAGAGAATGCAATAGACCCCAAAGTTTTATACGGGCGTAGGCTGTTGTGAAGCTGGCCACAGGTATGTTTGTAACCCTTGAGGTATCTGTGGCAAATTCAGTGTTGTTGTACTTTATTACGTAAGTATTACCTACATTTACGATCTCCATGACCTCTTTATCGGGGCATTGGCATAATCCCAGACATCGCTATAACTTTGTGCCAAATGAATGCTCCTCTGCCGGTATTCTGCGCAAATTTTCCCCATAGACTGTTTAGACACAACTTTGCACTAAAGCGCTTGCCAGGATTCTTTACAATTTGGACACGATCAAGTTGTATACCTTCGCGGTCGCGGTAACGTTGAATATAGGCAGACTTTTCATCTTCGGTATCAAACTCCTCGCGGATACCCTGATGCCTCAACCTTATCCTTCAAAAAGGTGTTTATATATGGTGTGAAAAGGTTGGGTAGCTTCTGAAACCTCCACACCTCATGTATCTTCAGTATTCTATAACCATGGCGTACGGCTAGGGACAACTCAGGACTTGTATATACGCCTCTGAGCTTACGCTGGTGGGGTATATGGTAACTCGCCGTTATCCTCTTCCGCGCACTTCACGCACAGGGGAAACATGAGCTTGTCGTCGATAACGACAGGTAAGATCGGCATCCATAAATTGCGTGGGGGGAGTACGTCTACGAAAGAGAGCCCAAAGTAACGATCATTCAAATTTTTTGAAAATTCATTGATGGAGGGTAGGCTAGGTCCCACCAGTTTCTCAGGAGCGCCCACGGGGTACGGATTGCTCTTCATCACGTATGGGTATAAAGAACAGAAATCGTAGTAATGGAGCTTCACGCCTCCGTAGGTGGGAAGTATAGTCTGAAAGGATTTGTACGTCCTCCAAACAAGCTATCACCACATTTGAGAGGATCCAGCACCATTGAACGCTTGATCGTGTTTATTTCCTCACGGTACACCTCGTCTGTCTCCATCCGTGCATCATATTCATGCTCCCACAAGACTTTGTGAGTGAACTGTGATCCTATAAGTTGATCGCGGGTGCGGGTCGATGCAAGACAGTCGGCAGGAGACCTACCGTGGATATCTCCGGTGATTCCGCACTCAGGACGGGGGCATCCATGCCACCAGCAACCGTTAAAGGAGTACACAGCTTCACACCAGTGACACGGTTTTCACTTAACCCATCAACCCAAAAAACACGTCCATTAATCTTAATGGGTACTTCACCCGTGTTGCGGGCGTGCTTTATGTATACACCTGTCTGTTGCTGTAGGTGTATGAGCCAGTAAATAGCCTTGTGCCCGTAACTGCGGGGATTGTTTCGGTGAATAATGGCTAAGGTGTCTTTCGGCATGAAGTTATTCTTGAACACCGTAAAACATAATGATGCGATGGTGGTTGCGACTTGCAGTGGATCGCATTTGAAACGGGCTATGTACATCCTTCTAAAGGCCTGGAAACATACTCTAAGCACGCGCACATCATTCACGCAATAACGCTCACATTCATCAGCTATATTATAAGGGTTACTTTCATTAAAACTGTCGTAGTATCGATCAAAGTCTTCACGTTCATCCATACAGTCAAATAATGTTTGGGGGGTGGTGGGCCTACGTAGTTTAAAGTCTCGCTGGTGAGGAAAGTGTAAGGGAAGTATCCTTTGGAAACTTCAGCTGCTACTCCCATCACCTTGGGTAGCTTTGCTAATTTACAAGGTGTGAATAATAAAGTATCTTTAATTGTACATTGCCTCTTATCTGCATCTGTATTAATTTGTTGCCTCTTTTCAATGGATCACCTGTAAATATCTCAGAGGATTCGTGTTCAAGCAACTCCTTATAAAGGAACTGCGTGTCAAACTTTGCCCCGTTATGGGCGAGAATATACACAGTCATTTTTTTGAACTTGTCGGCTAACTTGACAATATAGGACACAAATAGTTTCACAGGACTATCGCGGACATTCGTTTTAAAAACGTTTGTCCGTTTACCACATTTGGGGCACTCGTCACATTCGATACCCATACACTCATCACAGATGGTCTGGCTCACAAGTAAATGTGGAATTACCTCTTTGGTTTCAGCGTTCGTATATGTTTCTATATCGTAGTATACAGTTATACAAGGGTTATTTTTAGGCTTAGCATCTTTCATATAACATACATGCTTTACTCCATCCGCCTTATATTCCTCCTGGCATGTAGGACAGTGAATTACGTCACACTTGTGCTTAAATTTCCCCCAATTATCCATTGTGTGAAACATACCACATTCACAGATTCTCATTTTCCTGCACGTGCCAATTGATTTATGGAAATCAAAACAGATATTATTGAAAAATGTGCGTCTACACACATCACAGTCTCTCTTCTCAGCTTCAACTACACGGCTTTCACATTTGGTGCTTTTACACTGCTCACATACCATGTGACATTCTTTACAATGTCTCACTATATCATCCGCAAACTCGAGGCACCCCTTACACAAATCATGATGTCTCCCATATTTTCGACTTTTGTCATAACTAGCGTAAAGCCCCCTTATATTACGGATGGGGAGATACGTTGTCCCTGACAATCCTAAAATAAGTAGGGGTCTTGTAGATCTCTCACACAGCTTTTAAAAACATACACAGTCCTACGACGATCATCCAACCCAAACACAACTATGCGGACATTCATTTCCTGTTCTACCCTTCTCAGCTCTTCAGGACCCATATTACAGTCAAATTCAAGTTCACAGTCTACAGCTAGTTTACGGGCACGCTCCACGACTGTAGGCAACCAAATTTTTGAGTTCGTGTATTTTGTACAGTAAACATACGTGCTAAGAGTACTGCTATAAAGCCGCAACCACGATCGACGTTTATATGCTTTCGGTAAATAGTCGGAGAATTGAAGTTAAGAGTATACGGTATGGCACTATGACCCGCAACACGGTATACATGGTCAATATTTACCGTGAAGTTGTCCATATTGAAGGCTATACTACTTTGGGCGGCTTGCATTATACGCCCTAATATATATTCTACATCTTCAGCCGCCAAACGTCTAAATGGCACTATCACCCAATAATCGTCTACATCACCGTCATCTGACCCGAATCCAAAGGAAGACTCGTCCTGACTTCACGCTCGTCACGATTCTGAAGAGCAAACTCTATAATATGCTGTACAACCCGGCGTAACCCGCGCTCAATTCCATGCTATACATGACTCTAGGGTCGACCCTGACTCTATACCGATTTCTAGTCAAGGCTGGGGTGGGGGCTGCGGAGCGCACCAATTCAGCGTTATACATCCTCAACAGAACGGGGGGCGGCGGATGAATTAGTGGATATATTAGCGGAAGGTGCTGCTGATGGGGGGCCTGTTGCGTAGGAGGTTGGGTTGGGGATCTATTATTGTAGACTTAACAAACGGGGGGCGGCGGATGAATAAGGGGTATATTAGCGGAGGTGCTGCTGGGGGGTTGTTGCGTAAGAGGTTGAGGGTTGGGGATCTATTACCGCTGCAACAGGTGCGTATTTCGGGCGCTTTATACCTGACGTGGGGTTCTCATACCTCCGCTTTGGACGTGCTACCGGTATCGCTGGTGAGGGGTCGTTGGCAGGGGAGGAGATCACAACTACACTGTCGTCGAGGTCATCCGTAATGTCAATGATGGGATGCTCTACCTCATCGTCATTCACGGTTCTGTGGGAGAAGAAATATAAGGAACAGCACTCAAAATTTGTAATATTTTGTAAATGACCCACTTAGGAGTGTGACGTGTTAGAAATGGACTCTGTAGAAAAATTCAGATTCACGAGCCCATCCACATGTATTATATCTGGACCTACAGGATGTGGTAAAACTGTGTTTATGCTTAAAATCATTAAAGAAAAGGGAGAGATGTTCTCGAAATTTGTGCATAAAGTTATATGGTGCTATTCGACGTATCAATCAGTGTTCAACGAGTACCAAGATGATATTTTGTTCCACAAAGGCGTATATGACGTTAATTCGTTAAAGGGAAATGAACATACAATCATTGTAATTGACGATCTCATGTTGGAGATGGATAAAACGTTTGCCGAGACATTTACAGTATTCTCCCACCATCTTAACATAAGCGTGTTCTTCATCAACCAGAATCTATTTTTCAAAAATAGATACATGCGCGATGTGTCGTTAAATACGCAATATCTAGTCTTATTCGCGCAACGTAGAGATGTATCACAAATTGGGGTATTAGCCAATCAAATGTTCCCGAATCAGCGTAAGGAGTTTTTGGAAGTTTATAAAGAAGCTACAAGCACGCGTTACGGATATTTGCTTTGCGACCTTCATCCGCGAAACACGTTTAGAGTGCTTCTGCGAACGAATATATTTCCAAACGAGCCTGAAACGGTGTATATTCCAGAATGACAAAGAGACTAAAGAAATACCGTGAATTAATAAAAATCTATCATCGACTGCCCCGGGCAATGCAGCAGATGTTTATTAAAAATATCGACGCCGACTTTTTAAAATGCATCTGTGAAATCTGTCTTAACGTTATAAATTGCAATGTATCAATGAAAACCCATCAGAAGGCTCGCCTACGCCGCTACAAGAACATAATACGTGCACTCGCTCGTAAAAGTCAAACTGTAGCGAAGAAAAAACGAATTATTGTACAAACAGGAGGGTCATTTTCCCCATCTTATTTTCAGTTTTGGGTCCTTTACTGACTAGATTAATATAATGAAGAAAGTGGTAGTGATTCCCCACGAGGTGTACGCTTCACTGCAAAGGAATCCAGACACGTATCTAGATCCCCGTAAAAGCAGACTTAAAAGAATGGAAAGCGAATTGTTAGCCCTATTAAACAGTGAAAAAACACCTGATGAGAAAAGAATCTTATACCAAGAAGCTCTGCAGAAATTTCTTCACGAGTACGAAAATTATAAGAGCCCTACAGAGATTCCTGTGGTTATTAGGCACAGCACGGGGGACGATGGACATGGCGACATAGGATCTGTGCCCGACGATACAGCTGACCAACCAAAAAGATTAGCCACACAACATATCGAACATGTAAAAAAATACCCTCCCACTTACATTGAGGAGTAAAGGCTTAAGTCTTTATAATCTATTGAATGAGGATCCCGCCATACAATGGACCGATACAGGGGAGATCATTGTGGAAGGATCAAAGGTACAGGGATCGAATATCGTAGACATTGTCCATGATCTGGTGAGAAAGTGGGATAGGCCATCACCATCAGGATGGAAGCATATTAAAGCAAGACTACAACAAATAAATGTCCCTAAAACGTTGATAGGAAATCTGAACAGGTTAAAAGACTTGGAACATGCAACGCCTGTGACACAATTGAAGGCGCCGTCACCCCCGGCGGTAACACCTTTGAAGAGGAGCAAGAAGAGGTTAAACCAACCCTACCCACGTGCCTCTAAAATACGCAAATGGCTAACGTATTAACTAAACGCTATTATGACATTTCTACCCCATCCTCTTACGGCGGCGTAGATAGACTTTACAGAAGTGTTTACGGAGTAGGAAAAAAAGATGTTGAAAGATTTTTGAGGGAGCAGGACGCTTATACGCTTCATAAGCCTGTGAGAAAAAGGTTTAAAACAGCCAAGACAACGGCTTCCTCGATTGATTCTATTTGGCAAGCAGATTTAACAGACATGCAAAGATATTCTGTGTATAACGATGGTTACCGCTACATTCTATTCATAATAGACGTATTCTCTAGATATCTGTGGCTAGTTCCTCTGAAAAATAAATCACCTGAAACAGTTGCTAAAGCCACCAAAACGCTAATGTTAAAAGAAAACAGGGTTCCTGGCTATTTTTGTACGGATATGGGGAAGGAATTTATAGGCCGTGCTTTTCAGAACATGTTGACAGAGTTTAATATCAGCTATTACACAACCAATTCTATACATAAGGCTTCTTTAGCTGAAAGAGTTCAGCGCACCATAAAGGAACGCATGCACCGTTATTTTACACATAAAAACACATACAGATTTCTAGACATTCTGGAATCATTGGCATCATCCTACAACCGCTCACACCATCGCACGATTGGGACAACACCTAACGAAGTTTTAGAAAGAGGTACGCTCCCGAGAAGAGATGGATCACCACCACCACCACCACCACACTCTGCGCGCTTCAAAATCAATGATTATGTAAGGCTGTCGCGTTCGGGGAATAAATTCGCAAAGGGTTTTGAGCAAGGATGGACACGCGAGATTTTTAAAGTTAGGGCTGTGAGACCTAAAGGTGAGATAATGATGTATTACATTGAAGATTTGAATGGGGAAGAAATCTCAGGAGGCTTTTACCGCGAGGAATTGCAGAAAGTTGCGTTTAATTTAGAAAAAAATGTGTTTAAAATTGAGAAAATTTTAGGAAGCAAAGGTTCAGGAAGGAGAAAAATGTACCTGGTGAAATGGCTAGGGTACCCAGAAAGCTTCAACACCTATATAAAAGCTGATGCAATAATGAAGCTTAAATAGTATGCAACATGGCTCCTAACCATTTCTACGTCACACTCCCGTCCTCCTCGTCCCTGTCTGTACACCCTAACAACACACTAGCCAACTTTGTAACAGAACTCCATGGGCACATTGAATTGGGTCGTGATTCGTATGAGGTGGGGATATGCGAAATTCAGCTGGACACCGTCTTTTTAAATATTGAACATAAAGAAACCGTTTTTTACGATTCTTAGAGACATTGACGAGTGTGAAAAAGCTGGGGTAGCTATGGATGAAACTATGCGCATCGCTCGGACTAAGATTGCACGGTATTACAGTACAGAAGTAAGACTAGGGCCGGGTCAATATGGTTCGGCCGAGGATGTTGTGAGAGGCTTAAACGTAAGTTTAAGAAACTCAAACCTTACGAATGATTTAGTATACGAAATCGTAAACAACCCTGCACATACACTAATCCTAAAATCAAAGACTAACAGACGTATTAAAGACCATAGAAAGTTCCAAATTCTAGCCAATGGCCGCTATAGCGCAGTCTTCCAAAGAGACACATTTCACGAGACACAGCATGACTTGTCCAGATTAATGTATCAATTGAAGATGGAGAAATTGGCTGAAAGGTCCCCAGACATGTGCTATATTTACAGTAATATAGTGGAGCACCAGTTTGTTGGGGATACCCAGGCACGCCTGCTGCGCATTGCTCACATCCCCAACCATAGAGGAAGGAGTTTGAGTATTACATATGACAGACCCCATTATGTGAATGTCGCAACTAATTTAATAACCAATATCACAATATATATAAGAACGATTGAGGGTGAAAACTTCCCATTCGGTAACGGGAGCTTAACAGTGAAGCTACACTTTCGACGCACTGAGTTATAATGGATAGAAAGCCTTTCACCGTCTATCGAGGGATGCGATACCAGCGCGGTAGTGGACTTGGGTCCATTTTTTCATCCATACTACGTACGGCTGTTCCTTTGCTGAAGAGGGGTGCCAGATACCTTGGAAGAAAGCGCTACAATCAGGTATTAACACTGCAGAAGACATATTGGCCGGGGCTAAACCTAAAGAGGCTCTAAAAAAACATTTAAAGCGTACACGGGACGAAATCATCAAAGATGCAAAGAGAAAAATGCGTGGTGGCGGGAAGAAGCGGGCTGCCCGGAAGAAGAAGAAGGGGTCACGTGGTATTAAACGTAAAAGGCTATCAAAAAAGAAGTGCTGTAAGCGAATGAAACCTATGGTTGACCACTTTTTGACTGATATAAGCTAAGGACATTGATCTCATGAATCATAGTTTGTTTACCACTTGTCGAGAGAGGAGTCACTATTTCGCCATGGCACGCTTCATCCACCCATGTAGTTCACAATGCTGTAAATCGGAGCTGTCCCTTTTTGAGCTACCTCCAACCCAAGTTTCTATTGAGCACAGTGACTTTATTACAATTAACCCTTTAAACACAATTAGTTCCCCGAGTGCACCTATAGAATTCGTGATACCCAGCTCAGGCCCTTACTTTTTTGATCCAAGCTGTGTGCACATGTACGCTAAGCTACGTATAGCCCATTCTGATGGAACGGTCTGCGATGACAAATATGCTGTATACCCTGAAACAAACTTTCTGCACTCCATATTCAACCAGTGTGACGTATATTTAAATCAGACCAACATATCGGCAGGCACGGGGTACTATCATCTACGAGCCTATCTGGAAAATGTCCTCAACTTTTCCAAAGAAGCGAAGGCTACCTTTTTAAGTGCGGAGGGATATTATCAAACTAAAGATGAAAATAGTATAAAGGACAAATTTAAAAATTCTAAAAAGAAAATATACGAGTGTTTTGGACGGTTGCACACAGATTTCACTTTCCAGGAGAAGTTGCTTGTGAACGGGGTGGATATGAAAATAAAGCTCACCCGCACGAGTCCTGAGATCTGCTTAAATCTGGATGCGGATCAAGAAGAGGGTGCAAAGCCCGTTGTGGTTCACATTATGGACACATACCTCCGCGTACGGCGAGTGAAATTAAGTTCACCAAAACAACTAGAAATTGAGAAAAATTTACTAAACGCTACAGTGAAATATCCTATTAACAGAGTGCAGATCAAACTATATACGGTTCCTGCAGGGTTGGCATCGAAGCAGATAGAAAACATTGCCCTGGGAAATCTTCCTAAAAGGATATTAATCGGCATGCAGGACCACGCTTCGGTGAATGGAAAATATAGAAAGAGTGCCTTTAAATTCGAGAATTTCGGACTTAAAAATATAACTCTATACGTTAATGGCACTGCTTTGGGTGGAACAATGGGTACGGACTATTCATCAGACGCTGTGTTACCTCTTTGTGCCAGAGCCTATAGTAATCTGACCCATATTGCAGGTGATTGTGATGAGCTTGGTAATGGGGTAACGCAGGAAGAATTCATTGATCAATTTAACCTTTACCCGTTTGACATTACACCTGACTTATCTGCTAGCGTAAATACCCATTTAACCCCACAGCAGAGCGGAAACATCTCAGTGCGGCTGGAATTCGCCAAGCCTATAGACGCTCCTATTAGTGTACTAGTATATCTCGAATCGCAAGCCCTAATAGAAGTAGATAGATTTAGGAGCGTTATCACTGACTTTTAAAATGGATGCTAATACACTTCAGAAAGTAATGGAGCGAGTCACACGTTCCAAATTTATCGGCGTGTTTGCGAAGAATGAAACATTGAGTTTGCCAAGTACGCGAGAATGCGGTAGTCTTATTGTGAACACAGACATCATCGGTAATGAAGGGATTCACTGGATCGCTGTCTATTTTAAAAATAGACAGCGCCTGTACTATTTTGATTCACTCGGTACTCAACCCTGGAGTGACCCTATTATTGTAAAATTTCTCGCTCAGTTACATATTCCCGAAGTTGTATGGACCCCATTTCGCATGCAAGGATATTTTACTAATGTTTGCGGAATGTACTGCGTCTCATTTCTCATGCATATGTCAAATGATAAAGAATTTATAAATTTTTTAAATTTATTTGACCCGTGTCACACTCGCCGAAACGATGAAATGGTATGCAGACAGATAAAAAACCGTTTTCCAATTGTACGTACTCGTTGTATATTATAATGTTTTTGTTCGTATATTTGTAACGATATATTCTGTAGTTGTTTATTGTACTGATTTCTTTCATTTAATAAATTTATGAAAATATATTGTCTTCTTATCCCAAAAAGATCGAAAAACACTTACATTATTTCGGTGTGACATTGTTGACTGATCAGTATATCCTCCCTATTCCGAGATTCTTCAAAAGATTGTATAACACGTGTCAAATCCTCATCGGACCTTAAAGGAATAATGTTCATTCTTTTAAAACATATACAGAGTATACAGACAGATCCCCATTATGTGAAGATATCTTTGGTTCGAGGAATAACATTGAATGCCATAAAAAATTTCGATTTTAGCATAATGGGGATAACCAAATAACATTGATTGACATAAAAAATTTTGGCGAGTATCTATTTGATGAGATACTACAACTCTCCATATATATATAAAAACGAATTATAGACACTTACATTTCTATGGTAGTCCCATGCGTCGGATTGTAAGGAGCGTCACTGCAAATATCTTCAACGGTTTGCGTTGGAAATAATTCGCCACGGTCAATCGCATTGAAAAGATTAATTGCGGTTAATGCTGCAGTATCACTTTCTTCATACAATTCCGGGGAGACGTACAGGTCCATGGTGGAGGATGTGTGACATTGCTGACTGTTCAGTATACCCCCCGTATTCCGAGATTCTTCAAAAGATTGTATAACACGTGTCAAATCCTCATCGGACCTTAAAGGAATAATGTTCATTCTTTTAAAACATATACAGAGTATACAGACAGATCCCCATTATGTGAAGATATCTTTGGTTCGAGGAATAACATTGATTGCCATAAAAAAAATTTCGATTTTAGCATAATGGGGATAATCAAATAACATTGATTGACATAAAATTTTTTTGGATAGTATCTATTTGATGAGATACTACAACTCTCCATATATATATAAAATCGAATTATAGACACTTACATTTCTATGGTAGTCCCTTGCGTCGGATTGTAAGGAGCATCACTGCAATTATCTTCTACGGTTTGCGTTGGGAATAATTCATCACGGTCAATCGCATTAAAAAGACTAATTGTCGTTAATGCTGCAGCGTCACTTTCTTCATACAAGTCTGGGGAGACGTACAGGTCCATGGTGGAGGGAATGATTATTCACTGACGCGAAAATAGCTACTGTTACTCCCAACTGAAAAATAGCCCCTTTTATATGCACAATCGCCAAGCTCCGCCCCAAAAGACCAGATGTTCGTAGTGATTGGCTGCCGGTGTAGCTGGGTGGAGCTATGACGTGTACCAATCCGCTATAACGGGACCGGACGAGTAACATATATAAAATCGTGTTTCTTTTGAATAAATTATAGAACATTACGTCATCACTTGCAACATTCTTGCACTCTCCCCTTTTAAAAGATGCTGTAAACTATAAAAGCATCCTGATCTTAAGTTAGGCATATCAATAATATATTTTTAAGTCATACGTAAATCTTTCTGAAACAGTGAAATCATTGTTGAAATGCTTTATTTGATGGAGCTAATCGTTAAACACTATATACATCTATTGTAAAACACTATATACATCTATACATCTATAAAAAATTAAGTGTGTAAAAATTATTTATTTAATAAACAGAATTTAATTGGATTCAATTGTTTTAATTTAATATGCGTTTAGTTTCATTTAAAATAATACATGTTTGGCATTTTTCCTGATTTTCATACCTCGCATAAGATTAACTACAGAGTCTTATGAGTTGCTGTTCACAACGAAATCTTTTAGTTGGAGACAACTCATCATAATAATGGTAAAAAGTGGTATCTGGCAACCGAATTGAAGCTCTTTCCGAAGAACAGAATAAAAATAATTATCATCATATGTTTTCACAGAAAACAGTTTTTACTTTTAAACTTAAATCATTGTGATTAAATAAGCCCATATACAGAGATTAGTTTAAATAAGTTATCAATAAGAAGGAAAGAATAAAACGAATTTTTTTTTAATAAATGCTTTATTTACGTTTGTTATTATTTTTTATTTGGTGATACATTCATAATTAGTTGGGTATCCCTTATAAAAATTCATTTTCTGTCTAACGAATTATTTATTGGGTAACTTTGTTAATTCTGTTATATTACTAAAATATATTGAAAGTTGCCTTTACTTTTAATCAATCCGGTTGATAATTATATTATTACTTTATAACTTGGGAGTTAAACTTTTAAAAGATGCTGTAAACTATAAAAGCATCCTGATCTTAAGTTAGGCATATCAATAATATATTTTTAAGTCATACGTAAATCTTTCTGAAACAGTGAAATCATTGTTGAAATGCTTTATTTGATGGAGCTAATCGTTAAACACTATATACATCTATTGTAAAACACTATATACATCTATACATCTATAAAAAATTAAGTGTGTAAAAATTATTTATTTAATAAACAGAATTTAATTGGATTCAATTGTGGTACACAATGGATGATTAATATATGGTTTTCTGGGACACATGGCGCTATCTGGCAACTGAATACATGGCGCTATCTGGCAACTCAGCCAGAATAGAGGTTTATAAAAGACCGAGAAGCTGATGAAAGAATCATTCAAGCTCGGCTCCCAGCCGAGCAAGGACCTCTGGTCCTTCTCTTTCAGGCCCTTTGGTAAAACCCCTTAGAGGCCTCTTAGGTTAGGAAAACGAAAATAACTTGGGGGAGAACTCCGCCTCCAAGTTGTCATGTCTTGCAATCAAAGGCAACTACTCTCTCTCTCTCCTTCAGGTGTCTCTCTCTCTCCTTCAGGTGTCTCTCTCTCCTTCAGGTGTCTCTCCTTCAGGTGTACCCCTACCCCTTGGCTCAGCCAACTGGCTGATTATGAGCCTATAAAACAACGCCTACTCGGCTGAAGTCTTAATATGCACTTGGCTCCTGCCAGGTGAACACCTCTCCTCCTTTCTCTCTGGCCTTTTGGGGGGAATAGCTTGGGGGAGAACT
Organism: Bathynomus jamesi; assembly: GCA_023014485.1. NCBI lineage: Eukaryota > Metazoa > Arthropoda > Malacostraca > Isopoda > Cirolanidae > Bathynomus > Bathynomus jamesi. The sequence continues at coordinate 13,268 of JAJOZX010005286.1, forward strand.
CCGCCCCCAATTTTTTTTTGCAACACCCCCCTTGCAACAACCCCCACCCCTTTGCAACATTACATAATAACTTGCAACATTCTTGCACTCTCCCCTTTTGCGGCTATACTACTGCCTCAAATTAGTGGGTAAACATTTTAATTCTAATGAAGCTAAACATTTTTTCTTCAATCGTATAGTTAATTTGTGGAATGGATTGCCAACCATTGTAGCTCAAAGTAATTAGATCGAGTCCTTTAAAACGAGACTAGATGCTTATCTTGCCTTAAACCCCAAGTTAGAAGCATTTGTTAACGCATAAAAGTACTACAGAATTTTCACTCGGATTCCCTCATTTTTACTCCAAAATTTTCCCTTTATCCTTAAATGTCTTTCCTTTCTTTCAACCTTTTTTGTCTTTCCTTTAAAACTTTCACTTGTCTTTAAATTTTCTTACTTTTAACCTTCCTTCTTAAACAGACAGCTTCGTAGGGACCAGCCGGTCTGTTGCGGTTTGGTGTCCTTTGTATTCCTTCATATTCCTTTGTATATATATATATATATATATATATATATATATATATATATATGTAAAAGAGACACACACAAACAAACAGAGAGAGAGAAAAAGAGAGTACAATCCTGTTTTCCATCTCTGTGATGAAAATAAGTAATAGAATGCCATTTCAGACTCAGAATTTCCATTCTGATTCCTAAAAAGAAAGAAATATCTCCACTCGTACTGCTCGTGAGACCAAATATCTTCATCATTCACTCACTTCTATATAAATCACTTCCATATTATACTGTATATATATATATATATATATATATATATATATTATATATATATATATATATATACTCGTATATAATTTTTCACCTAAATTTGCTCCTTTTGAAAGATGTTTCGAGAAAGACTCTCGTTACCTCGCATTTTACTATTTTACTTTTTTTTTAGCCGAGAACGAGGTGATGAGTTGGAGGCTTGCACAGCTGGTAGACAAATATAGTTGCGTGTGTGAGAGAGTGAGTGAGTGACTGGGTGTAATCCCTGTGGAGTGATTATTGCTTCCGTGGCCGGGGCCCTTCCGATAGCGCTGAGCGCATCACGGAGGTGATTCTCTCGGACGTGGAGGTGTACATTTCATATTGTAGTCCTACTACGAATGCAAAAACCTTGGTTTAACTTTGCTTGTTGTAATGCCATCCGCAATAGAAAGGAGGCTTTCGGAAAGTACCGTCGCCATCGAATTCCTGACTCTCGCTTAGCTTATATTTCTGTCCGGAATCGTGCAAAATCTGTTCTTCGACTCGCCAAAAATTCCTTCATTAGACAAAAATGTGAAAACCTATCTAATTCTAATTCTTCTCGCGCTTTCTGGCACACAGCCAAGAACCTCTCCAACAACTTTACTACTTCTTCTCTCTCCTCTTTTCCATTCCCACGACTCAGTTGCCGTCTCTTTTCCTGATAAAACTGAACTCCTCGCTCAAGTTTTCGGCTCCAACTCAACCCTGGATGATTCTGGTGCTATTCCTCCATCTCCTTCTCCCTCTGACTTAATTATTTTTGAAGTTAGAATCTCTTCCAAAGATGTTTTTTTCTGCCCTATCTCAACTCTATGAAGGCGTACGGTCCTGATGGTGTCCCTCCTGTTGTTCTCAAGAACGATGCTTCTGTGCTGGTACCCCGCCGAGGCAAACTCTTTCACTTTATCTTTCATTTGGTACTTTTCCTTCCTGCTGGAAGGTGTTCTGCTGTTTCTTTTTCACGTGATCTTTCCTGGAAAGATCACATGTATTCTCTTTCTCAAACAGTTGTACCTGAACCGCAGTTTCTTCACCCCAACTCATTTGTTGTCTCTGTACAGGGGTCTTGTTCGCCGCTGTATGAAGCACGCTTTTCAACCCATGCAGCCTTACTTGACAGATAAAAGTCACGGGTTTAAATCTGGTGATGTTGGTGACCATGATATTCTTTTATCATAAACCGCAGGAAATCTGTTGGACAGGACTCTTTCGTCGAAAGGACATCACATAGCTGTGTTTTGCACTAGGGGACAAATTCAGTTCATGCTTTTACTTCAGTTAGTAAAAAAGTTAACCTTTTAAAGTGTCAGGTGTTTAAAAAAATCATCCGATATATATATATATATATATATATATATATATATATATATATATATATATATTATATATATATATATATATATGCAGAATATTGACAGAAGTAAATAGACAACTTTGATTTTTTCCATAGGTTTTGATTTGATAATAAAAGTCAATAAAGAGTCTTCCATTGTTTTTGAGTTGATAATTAAAAATCAATAGATAATAACAAACTTATTGAGCCAATATATTTAGAGTCGTGTTGCGTGTTGCTTTCCCCTTTGTATTAGGTGAAGCTGATACACGTTCTGGCATTCCATTGATGAGCTTTACCATTTCTTTTTGAGGACAATCATCGTAGTGTCTGTTTACTTTTGTCAACTCCCTCTCTCTCTGATATATATATATATATATATATATATATTATATATATATATATATATATATATATATATATATATATATATATATATATATCAGAGCTACATAGCTACAATTGCAAACTAAAATCCCAGAGAGGAATAACAGCTTTTGACTTGACTTGAATAACGAAAATAACCATGACATTAAAACAAAATTTCAAGTATTCTCAAGCTCATTAATGGATATATTCAGCACAAAATTTCCTCTTAAATCAATAAATGAAAAGTAATATCTGAATTTAACTGCAACAAACAATAGATCACCCCATCGCTCATTATGAGTATTAAAAGTAAACATATTCTCTTTAAATTACGGAAAACTGATATTATTACCGAACAGACATACAAATATTACTGTAACAGACTTAAATGCAGTCATTGAAAGAACGAAATCAAATAACTATTGTTCAAAAATTGATAAACAAAAATCCAGTTTAAAAAGCTAAAGAACAATCTGAACGATTTAATTAACACAAAAAAAGGTGAAAAAAATACTTTGTCCTCCTTCGCACAAGACGGAAATTCGTACACGGTGATCCCAAAGTCATATCCAATTAAAGAATTTTTTTTACAAATATTGGCTCCAATACTGCATTGAGAGTGCACGCTAGAATACACTCCAAACTCAATTTTCTTTGATCGTATCCTACCGAGCGATATCTCTTTAGCAATAAAAAAACCCTGAAAAATAAAGATTTCTGACATCACTACGATCCCGTAAAAATATACAAATTAATATCAAATGGAATTGCAATTCCCTTCAGTAAACTAATGGAAGAATCCGTAACATTAGGTATATTTTCGTAACAGTCTAAAAAGGTAACCTGTATTTAAGTCAGGAAACCCACCCACTCCATCCAATTATCGCCGCATTTCTGTAGTACCAACTTTAAGTAAAGAACGAGTATCTGTAACCAATAAACTTACTAAATTCTTAATAAATTACAATATTTTAACTAAAACAAAATTTGGGTTTAGAGGTGGGCATACAACGGAAGATGCCATAAATATGCTATCAGAAAATGTGTATCAGAACCTAAACAGCCAAAAGCACGCTGCTTTGCTCTTCTTCGACTCGTCCAAATCATATATATATATATATATAATATATATATATATATATACACACACAGTGGTGTAGTGCTAAATAAAGAAGTGAGGGAACGCATTTTGAAAGTGTTACTCAGATGTGGGGGGGGGGGACAATGGCGAGCGCGGCGAGCCCATACAGCTGGGGGTCCGGGGGCACTGTAAACCCCCCCGGAAATCTTTTGAAATCTGACCAATTTCAGGGATATTTTGAGGTCATATGCACTGGATATTAGAATATATTCCAAGGTTGAAGATGCAGTATTTCCAGTGTCATTAGATATATGCATCCAGTACGATCAATAAAAATAGCTAACAACTGGAATGATTAACTAAAAAAAAGTTAACAACTGGTACGCCGTGGTGACTGTTTCATCAGATCTTTATAGGCTAGCATTGCCTCAGTCGAAGCTAAAAGAAATGAAACAGTTTATGATTCTTTCTCATATTTCTTCTAGGGGTGGGAATTAAAATTTCATGACGTTAGAGATTTGTAAGTTCGGATTTATTTGAAATAGTGAGGGAACGCCGTTCCGTCTACCAAAAAAAATAAGGGAACGCCGTTCCCACGCGTTCCCACAGCACTACACCACTGTATATATACATATATGCTATGTCTTTATAAAGCCACCTTTGGTAAAGTCATGTTGGCGTTATATGGAGGTTGGCGTTAGATGGGGGTTCAACCGTTGTACATACTGTACATATATGCATATGATACTAATACATACATGTTTATTGTATGTAAATAAAATGAAACGGATGAAAAACTTGTGTTAATGTATATATTAATTTTATTTTAATTTCAAATATTTCAAAATAAGTTAATGTTTACAAATATAGAAAAAAATTTACATTTTAGAAAAAAAATTCAGTTATTGATGATTGTCTCGCTTTGTTGCTAGCAATTTCTTCTATCCGTCGTTCACGCTTCATACACATCCTTTGCCTTTGATAATATGGACCCTTTGATAATAAGAATTTCTTTATAATACTTATTTTTATAATATGAATTTTATCGAAATCCTTTCCCTGTAACGGCATACGTTTTTACCCAGAATAAAGAAAACTCTCTGTGATGCCCTAAGCTCCGCCCATTTCCGCGTTTGCCAAATCAGCCGACACGAAATACTTGAACAGTGGTATCATCATGAAACAAACTAAACCTTCGCGAATACGTAATCTACGTCACGTCAGACTGTGCCTACAGTCAAATAGTTTTGGCAGTAAAAGTGGGGGATTTTCATCCGCTCAAATGATCTTTCGGGAATGAATTAGGTTGGCGGATGGTGAACTGGTGATGCATCGGGGTAATTTAAGATGGTGGGAAAGCGGGTCTTTGACGAAATATGGCAATAACAGGGGTAGGCGCTATATTGGGTTGTGCGTGTGTGTTTGTGTGTGTGTGCGTGTATAATAAGAAGGCGGAGTACGAGATGAGATTAATATCTTGAACGTGTCATAGGCAGGAAATGGAAATGAAATCGAAATATTGGAATTTTCCCTGGAAAAAACCCACTTTGTTCTCATTTTCTTCAAACGCAACCTTTTAAGTTGTGAAATGAAAATCAAAATTACAAACCTCTTATTGGACCCGCTGCATGGAACAAATGTAGGGGAGTCCAAGAGACTTCAGCAAAACAAAATGTCTCATTGCCCAAAATTCGACACGAATACCTAAGCACAGATTATTCGCATTCTAAAAGGTGCTCGAAAAGACTTTAAATATCATGGCAAGATAATATTAAAATGTCGTGAATTTTATTTATTTTTTTTTAAATTTTGTTCAATCTACGTTATTTTTGCACTTTTATATAGCCTATATACTCGTACTTTCGTGAAATAATTTTCACACATATATATATATATAGCGGTAATCAGGTAGACGTGGCCTGGAAACTGGGACACTGTACATAAATGTGGGACATTTTCGTAAAAAAGGGAAAGTTTGAATAACGAAAGTTTTACTATATTTAAATGGTTTATTCAATTAGCACAATAATAATAACGGGGGAGCGCAAGTGTAAATACATGTTCTGAAAATATATCGTAGAGAGAGAGAGAGATAATAAGCAAATTTAAACCACAAATTACATTTTAACAACAACACATCATCTCATAACAAACCCCGTAAAGAGACTCCCTAAGCAGGGCATTTCAAATATTCTGTTAGACCTACAATTTGTCTGTTGACCTTTTCTTGACAACAACGACGGTTATAATTTATTTCGTTTTTAAAATAATTCTTTATGAAATTTTACATCAACATTCACCACATTCACCACATTACTGTAAATGTAGTTCCACTTAAAATAGTCATTAACAAGTTTCATAATAAATTCAACGCGACAAAAAGGAATAAAAAGGAATAAAATCTTAAATATGAAAAATTAAAACAGGAACACGAGGAAAATAGGGAATAAAAAATGAAAATATCAATAAATAAAAAGAAATGCGAAGAAATAAAAGGGGATAAAAAACGAAATGAAAAAATGGAAAGGAATAAAATGAATAAAAAAGGAAGAGGAAGGAAATAAAAGGAATAAAAAGGAATGAAAAGGAATATAAAAGGAAATAAAAGGAATAAAAAGGAATAAAAAAGGAAATAAAAGGAATAAAAGGGAATAAAAAGGAATAAAAAAGGAAATAAAAGGAATAAAAGGGAATAAGAAGGAATAAAAAAGGAAATAAAAGGAATAAAAGGGGATGAAAAGAGAATAAAGAAGAAATAAAGGTTGGGTGTTTGAGATCTGAAAATTCTAAATCTCTGAACTTTAAAAAATGTTTTCTGGTCTTTCGTAATAATAATTAAAAAATAATATAATTAATTAATTTTTACAAATTAATTAAAAATTATTTAAAAATTTATAAAGTTAATTTTAAGAAGGAAAACAAAAGGAAATCTTCACATAATATATATATATATATAAATAAATATATATCTTACTTGAGTTGTTTTTATGATGTCTTCAAACGACGGTTCGAGCTGCGGTTGACCCCTCTACAACATCCCGCCTCATTTTGCTGGATTCAGTGGAGGAGAGAGTTGGTTTCCACTCTCCTCCCAGCTCCTGCTCTTCTAGCCAGCTGCGCATGGCTGGTCAGAGACTTTGCACATGAACCTGTCTAGTTGGTTCATGAAATGATTCAGGTTGGTGTGCTGGAGGTTCCTTGGCATCCCGTTGAAGAGTTTTGAGCCACGTATTTTGAGGGTATTTTCCATTTTCGTTTTCATGGACTCCTGTCCCATCGTAGATGGGACAGTACAGAACAGTACATTCCAGCAGTACATTTCAATGTATTTCTATTTCATTTCTGAACTTTGGGGGTACATTCCTTATGTATTTTCCATAAAAATCTAATTTAAATCAATTTTTTATTTTGAATTATTTTTTATAATGGTCAGTTTTCCTTTTTAAGGTTCAGCCATCAAATGTTTTGTCTGGAAGTGTTTTAGGGTAAATAAAGATGCTTCCTCATCACGTATTTGCAATATACATAAAACCATAATATTAAGAGGTGGAAAAACAACAAGGACATATACAACCTCTTATATGCTAACACATATGAAGAAAAACACTCTGAAGAAGCAGAAACGGAAAATGAAAGAAAAAGTAGGAAATCAGTAAAAGTATTAAAAGATTCAAATTTTGAACAAAGATCTGTCAAAGATATAGTATCAGCGAGTAGGAGTATCGTGACTCATTTTAGCTTTTCACTCGCAGTGTGGTCAAAATTAGAAGTTTTGCAAGAACTAGGAGTGAATAAACAAGATTCAAGATGTTACCAGAAGATGCGTGGAACAGTACTTTTTATATGCTACAAGGATTGTTTGATCGTAGCATATGTAGCAGATAATACAGTTGCCAGTCTGACACATAATCAGTGGACCTTCCTAGCGCGGCTTGTTGCCTTTTAAACGAGTAACAAGAGACTTGAATGGAGAAGCAAGCACTAAGATATTATTCCAAATATACTTGGAATAATATGGAGAAAATTTTGTTGAAATTCTAGCAGTTATAAAACAATTAAAAATGTCATTAGAAAGGTGATGCAGTTATTATGTATATAGGAAAAAACTTTATGTATAGTTAACATTCGTAGGCCCAAAATGTAAAGCAAAATTTCGTGGAGTTTAAGGTGTAGTTAACTGAGGTCATGAATGAAACGTAAGAGGGGGTAAGTGTTTCTGATTCAGATACATACCACTTCATTGAAGCTGGAGGAAATGTGGTTGTTCAGATATAAATTTGGCAGATCCTTTTGCTGAAATAGCGAAGGAAGCTGAGCCTGGAACTCCAATAGAAAGAAAGCCATAATCTAAAGATGCAAGAAGATTGCGGGGAAGAATTTCCAAGAAATATCAAAAACAAAAGAGCAAGAAACTCAGAAATATATCTATTTGTTTCTCTTGTCAACGGAACAAAATGAATTCATATGGTGGAAATACAGCAAAAATATCTTTAACAACTTATCAAAAGTAACAGCTAGATTCCTTTCTGCGCCTCCGTCATCAGTTGAAAACGAGAGGTTATTTAGTAAGGAGGGGATATATGTATATGAGCCAGGCAGAAACTCTCTTTCTCCAGAAAATTGGGAGAAAATTGGTATTTCTTCATGAGAACCTCAGCATAAAAATTTCAATACTGAATCGATTGAAATCAATAGATTTATTTTAATATTGATGAATGCGAGGTTTGGAAAAAAAAAATAATCTTTCTGATTTTAAAAATATTTGCTAATATTTAACTTAATTTTTATCCATATACTTAATAATAAACTTACTTTATTTCGTTACTTTAAGGTTTTTGGCGGAATTTGGCAAGATTTTGATTTACTCTTGTTATCTATTAGTTTTTTGATTTACTGATGTTATCTATTAGTTTTTAGAAAATCTTGGTATCTCAATAATTTCATTGTATTTTTAAGAGTTTTTTTTATTGAATAAAACTGTACCGTACTGTCCTTTCGTTTATTAATCAAAGACGACTCGTGTACCGTGGCATTATATCATATATTTCCCATACACAAATATATTTCAAGGCATCTTTGGCATCTTTTCATGAAATTTTTATTAGTTCTTTAACCTTTTTTATTCTATTTATTATGATGATTGTTGGCATCAAAAATAATTTTCGAATTTGATTTTTGAAATTTAATACTTTCAAAATTAAATAATTAGCAAAAAACGCTCGTGTCGATTAATCGACACAAATGCCGATATCACAGATTACCAATTACGTACCGAGAGAGAGAGAGAGAGAGAGAGAGAGAGAGAGAGAGAGACCAGGCGACCTCTTCGAGTTCAAAAAAAGCCGGAAAATTGTCTCTTCGTCCGCCATAAAATGGTCAATCTTTATCTCAGAGCTTTCACTTTTCCATTTAATACCGAAATCAACTCTCTCTCTCTCTCTCATATATATATATATATATATATATATATATATATATATATATATATATATATCAGTGAAAGAAATGATGTCTTAAATGTCTGCTGTCTATAATTAAAAACATTTTTCATATATTCCTATAAAAAAATGCGGCAAAATATATGCATAAAAGTATGCATAAAAATCCTATCCTATAAGTTTCTACAGCCTTTTATTGCTAATAATATTGTTATACCACTTCAAAATTACGCTTTTTATAGCTTATTAAAAATTTCAATAACGGAAATGCATTCATAGCGTAATTTCGCCCTTAAAGACTTCTAATATTGCAATATACTCATTTAATGTTTATTAAAAACTTAATAGCGAGTCATACGGTTCATTTTTAATAGCATTTTCAATTTTTTGGTAAGTATGATGGACTATGTTCAGACGCTAATGCTTTTTCATTTTCTTTTGACAGGTATGTATACTTCGACCACTGCCCATCGGATCGGCAAGATCACGACACTCTAAAAAATGAATTTAACATAACCTAACATAACACAACCCAATCTAACGTAATCTAACTCGAAGTCACAACATACTCGTGGATAGAATGTCAAGTTCAGCAGATGTAATTTCGGTATACCTTATTTTTCAAAACTGCTGTCACGCCTCATGGATTAGTAAGTACAATACTGTATATATTAAGAAAAATGCATGCTCACGACAACCATATACATGTTAAATATTTGTCAACCAATCCAGATGGGTTAATCCAACCATTTTATAACTGCAACAACCATGCTTATGTTTATATGGTGACAAATTTAAATGGTTGGATTAATACTGTATTTCGATTGGTTACCAACTTGGTTAATATATATATATATATATATATATATATATATATATATATATATATATATATATATATATATATATATATACTGTATATATATACAGTGCCGGATTAACCTCTACGGGGCTCAGGGGCTAAAGCAAGCGTGGGAGCCTTTGCCCCTCAATTAAAAAAAAACATGAATTTTGGTATAAAGTTTCTTATTCTTTTTCACAATTAAAATAACAAAATTAAAATTTACATAACCAAGTTTACAAATTTCAAGAGAACCTTCCTACATTTTGCTTCACTAAATTAATTCAAAACTCAAGTTTTGTAGAAGAAAAAATGACGCCACAGTAATATTTGTATGAAGAAATAACTCAAATTACACGAATTTCAATGTCACATAAGAAATAGTAATGGGCCAAGAATAGATCCTTGTGGGACTCCACTAGTTAGCATTGCCTTGTCGAATAAATTGTCTTTTAATGATGTACTGATGGCGATTTGACAAATATGATTTAAACCAATCGAGGATATTTCTTCTTATTCCATATATGTAAAGTTTATTCAATGGATTTCATGCGAAAGTGTATCAAATGCCTTTGACAAGTCGAGGAAGATCAAGACAGTGTGTTTTTTGCTGTTTGAGTTCTGATACACATTTTCTAATATCATGTTTGTGCATCTTCCATTATATGTCTACCTCGAAACCCAAATTGTGTTTCAGTTAAAATGTCTATTTGATTGAAAATTTAGTAAGTTTACTGGACACGATTTTTTTTTCAAATAATTTACTTAAATTTAGTTAAATTTCCATAGGGGAATGGAGTGTTTGGGTTTCCCGACTTAAATACAGAGCATACTCTGGCTTCCTTTAGACCAGCGGTGTCCAATAGAAATTCCATGCTAGCCACACTTATGGTTTTCTATTTTTTGTATTCGCCACATCATAAAAAAGAATTAAAAAACATATTACAAACGACATTTCAAATTATTTATTATTAATATTAAAGATAAATATTACAAAAAAAAATATTAATAATATCGCTACAACGCAATAACCTATTCGCCACATGTGGCGAGTGGCGAACGTATTGGACACCGCTGCTTTAGACTGTCAGGGAATATACCTTGTGTTACTGATTCATTCATTAGTTTACTGAGTTGGATTGCAATTTTATCGGATACTAATTTGTATATTTTTACTCGGATCGTATTTGATTATTGATGTCAGAATCTTTATTTTTTTTTTTTTTTTTAAATTGCTGAAGAGATATCGTATGATAGGATTAGATAAAAGAAAATGAGTTTGGATTTTGTTGTGGCATGTATTGTCGGTAGTGAGTGTCCGTAACTAGGATCGAGACTGCAATATTGGGACCGATATTTGCAAAGTTGTTTAATAAATTGGCTGTCTTTGGGGGTCATTGTAAGAATTTCCGCCTTATGTGAGGGAGGACAAGGGATTTGTTTTAGCCTTCTTTGTGTTAATTAACTCTTTCAGCGTGTTCCATAGCCTTTTCGGATTAGATTTTTGTTCATCAATTTTTGAACAATGATGATCTACTTTTGCTTTTTTAATGACTGCATTAAGTCTGTTACAGTAATATTTGTATGTCTGTTCGGTAATAATATCAGTTTTCCATAATTTAAAGAGAGTAATCTTGCGTTTAATACTCTCAATAATTGCTGTATTTAGTTTTAGATATTACTTTTGATTTAAGAGGAACGTTTATGTTGAGTATATCCGTTAGTGTGTCTGAGAATGCTTGAAATTTTGTTCCAATATCATAGTTACTTTCGGTTATTCTAGTGCAGTCAAAAGCTGTTATTTCTCTCATGAACTTTACTTTGTTATTATAGCTGTAAGATCTATACAGTAGTCACCTTTATAGTTTCCTTCGCTGAGAAATGGGTGATTAGCATGGTGTACATTCTTTGGAAGAGATTATAATTTCAGAAATAATTGAGTCAGAGGGAGGAGTAGATGGAGGAACAGTACCGGAATCGTTCAGGGTTGAGTTGGAGGCGAAAGTTTGAGTGAAGAGTTCAGCTTTATCAGTAGAAGAGACGGCAAATGAGCCGTCAGAATGGAAAAGAGAAGGGAAAGAAGAAGTTGGAGAGTTGGAGAGGTTCTTGGCTAAGTGGGAAAGACCTCTATACTTTTATACTTATATATTTTTATCTCGTCGTAGTGTGGTGATATCGCTCGCGAGCCCCACACACAGGTCCTGGCTTCGAATCCTAGTGGGTGCAATTTTGTTTCAAATATATATAATATACTGTACTACACGTATATATATATATATATATATATATATATATATATATATATATATATATATATATATATATATATATACAGGGCGTCCCAAAAAAATGTATACACACTTTAAATAATTATAAAGGCAGTGTTTATTAAAATACACTTCATTTTCAAAATGTAATAGAATCTACAGACATTATTTAATTGTTTTGTCAACGCCTGTTTTCAAACTGACGTCCGTTCTGGTCCAAGCACTGCTGATAACGCGAAGCAATGGAATCGCAAACATCACGAAACATTTCGTTTGGTATTTGTGTGCATTCTCGTTCAATGGCTGCTCTCAATTCAGCGACTGTTGCAGGTTTTATAGCGTAGACTTTGTCTTTTAAGTATCCCCATAAAAAAAAGTCTAGTGGTGTGAGGTCTGGTGAACGCGGAGGGTATTCTACGAAACCCCTTCGTCCAATCCACATCCACATCGTGCCAAGTACCACTCGCAATACTCCACTCTTCGGTCCGGATCATCTTCATTAATAGCATGGACTAATCTTGGAATGTAACTTTTCCATTGACAGCGCTTCAAAATGCGTTGGACAGACGATTCTGAAATTCCTACCTCACGACTCGCTTGCCGCACAGATTTTCTTGGACTTTGGTGATACGTTTCCAGTACTCTTTCTTGCTTTGTGGGGCTTGTCGATGTCCGTGGTCTTCCGGAACGCTTCTTGTGGACATTCTGAACAGTTCCATCGGCTTCAAACTTATCTCTAATTCGAGTGATGGTAAGTCGCGTTGGTGGATCTGTTTGAAACTCCCTCCTAAACTGTCTTTGCACTTCAACTGCGTTTTCACACTTCCAGTAGCATTTTAGAATGAATTTCCTTTGTTCAAAGCTTAGTCTGACTGCCATTATTAATTCTAATGGGTTTAACTTGGAAAGAAAGAAACATCAATTGAGCTATCAGCTGTTAAAGCGTGTATACATTTTTTTGGGACGCCCTGTATATATATATATATATATATATATATATATACATACAGGGTGTACATAAAGTCAGGATCTATTTTTGTGAAGCACTTGGAAATTATATGGAATTCAATCATAAAATGATAAAGTGGTAACATTTATTAAATAATTAAGAGTAGGATTCGACGTGACGCCCATCAGTATCCCTGCACAGCTCAAATCGTTCCGCAGCATTTCTAAACACATTCTGGAGCATTTGCGGGGTTATGTTATCTGCAACAGTTCGTATACGTGTACGTAAGTTTTCAAGACTCGTAATCTTCGTCTGATAGACGTGCGATTTGATAAAGCCCCATGCAAAGAAATCTAAAGGGGTTGAATCTGGTGATCTCGCTGGCCAAGGTCTGTTGCTTCCGCGTCCGATCCAGCGATTTGGAAAACGTCCATTTAGATAATCTTGAACAATTTTGGCATAGTGACAAGGAGCACCATCATGTTGATAGACGACGGGGATAGGAATCACCTGGATAAGGGAGCACTGATCGAGAGGCACCTCCAGCTGATCAGCACACTTCCAATTTAAGAATTTCCTCTACAGTCACATCATGTATAATTATGATGTTTACCACGAAATATTGGAATAAGCTTTGTTGCGCGGCGCTGAACCCATTCTACCATTTTTATATCCTTACTCATATACTGTAGGACGACCAAAACCGTGCAGGATATTCTAAATGAGGCCTAACAAGCGACTTATATCATGCCAAAACAATATCTTTAGATTTATATTAAAAGTTATATTAAAAATTACGAGAAGTAAAACCCATTTGTTTCATTAGCTTTACTGCTCGCGAATGAACGTTGTTTTGAGAATTTTAAGTCTGTAATAACAATAAGTCAATAACACAAATCTTTTTCCTCAAAGGCTTTGTTTAACACTATTTCCTACAGTATAATTAAATTTACTGTTCTGATAATGTATGATATATCCATGATTTTACATTTATCTACATTAAATTATATTTGCCACTAATGAGACCATTTACTAAATTATCAACAAATTAAATTTTTTTTACTCAAATTGACGTCCATCCAGTTCGTTAACGTATATTAGGAAAAATAGTGGTCCCAAGATTGACTCCTGCGGAATACCACTAGTTACATTAGCCTACCCTGACTCTTCCCCATTTTCTACCAGTTGACCAATTATTTATCAGTCCAATTAAGAACTTGACCCCTTATTCCGTAAGTTTTAAGTTTTTCCAAGAATCGTTTATGCGAAACTTTGTCAACCGTCTTTTGCAAATTTAACTACACTTTATCTACTTCTCCATTACAATCATAAATACCAATAACATCATGGAAAAGTTCTAACAAATTTGTTAACTAAGATCGATTTCTGCGAAACCAATGTTGAATATGTTTAATAAGATGTTCAACTGTACAGTCTTGAATAACTGATTCTGAAAGCTTTCCAATAATAGGAGTCAGACTAATATAGGCCTGTAATTTCCCGTTTATTGCTTATCTCCTTTTTCGAAAATTGAGGTTACATTAGCTAATTTCAAATCCAAAAATGAATTATTAAAAACTTGAACAAAAGAATGTATTATTTCATTTTTTAACTCTAAATAGAGAGAGAGAGAGAGAGAGAGAGAGAGAGAGAGAGAGAGAGAGAGAGAGAGAGAGAGAGAGAGAGAGAGAGAGAGAAGGAAAAGAAGTACCTCAAAAGGCCTTGCGGCCCATACCGAGGAGGTACCAATGGCAACGGGTGCCAGAGAAAATTTTCTACACCCTCAAATAGTGTGCAAGATTTGGTCTAACCTTTTCTTGAAGTGATCCACAGAGGAACTCTTCACAACTTCTGAAGATGAACTGTTCCACGTGTCACAGATCTTATACGTAAAGTAATTCCCACACACACTAGTCCTAAACCGTTTCAAATCCAACTTTCAACCATTGTTGCGAGTTGGGTTATCATTTAAACTAAACATGCTTCTAAAATCGACATAGTTGAACCTACGTAAGAGCTTGAAAACCTCGATGAGTTGACCGCGCAGCCTCCAAGTTTCCAGCGAAAACAAGTCCAGGGCGCGTAAGTGTCGATTGTAGCCCATATGCCTAACGGAAGGGATTAACTGTGTGGCCCTCGCCTGTACTCGCTCCAGCCTCTCAATATCTTTCCTGAAGGTGGGCGACCAGAACTGCACAGCATACTCCAGGTGCGGCCGAACCAGGGAATTGTACAGAGAGAGCACAATCTCCTTGTTCCGAAATTGAAATTGCCTCCTGATATAACCCAACAGCTTCTGAGCTTTCTTTTCCTTCTCTACGCACTGTTTGGTAAACTTAAGGTCGCTGCTAATTAGCACACCCAAGCCCTTTTCCAAATCAGTGGCCTCGATATTTCTCCCCAACATCGAGTAGTCCGACTTGGGATTGGCGTAGCCAATGTGCATCACCTTGCATTTACCCAAGTTAAACGGCATTTGCCATTTTTCGGACCACTCTCCTATCCTACGTAGGTCCGCACGCAGTTGCTCGATCGCTTCGGGTGTCCCAACATTGGCCCCAAGCTTGGTGTCATCAGCGAATTTGGCGATCCGACTGACGATGCCACCGTCGATATCATTTATGTAAATGATAAACAACAGTGGTCCCAAAACGGAACCCTGAGGAACCCCACTAGTGACCGAGGCCCAACCCGAACTAACCCCTTCAATTACAACTCTCTGCCGTCTATTCTTCGCCAGTTTTCAATCCACCTACCTATTTCCCCACCGATACCCAGCGCGCGCACTTTCGCCATTAGCCGGTGGTGAGGTACCTTATCAAAGGCTTTCTGAAAGTCAAGATAAAGTATATCAATCGCCCTACTCTTATCATACTCACCCAACATGACGTGGAAAAACTCGAGCAAGTTAGTGAGACACGACCTATGCCGTCTAAACCCATGTTGGGGGTCCCCAAGCAGCTTGCAGGAATCCAAATGGTCAACGATCCTATCCGCTATTATCCCCTCTAATAAATTACCAACAACTGAAGTGAGACTAATGGGACGATAGTTCCCTGGACTTTCTTGATCCCCTTTCTTAAAGATAGGGGTCACATTGGCTTCCCTCCAGTCACCAGGCACCTGGCCCGTCTCCAACGATTTGTTGAAGACTGTAGCCAGGTGGGGAGCCACCTGGTCGCGCACCTCCCGCAAGACTCTGGGGAGAAACTGGTCTGGCCCAGGAGCCTTAAACGCGCTGTTTGTCTATTCTATCGGCAACGACTGTCGCGGTACATCGAACACTATCCAGGCCAGCACCTTCGTGCCTCACGCCTGGCTCGGGAATGATGCGGGTGTCCTCCTTGGTGAACACTTCCGCAAAGTACTCATTAAGCACATTGGCGATGTCCACGTCGGAGGTCCGCAGAACGCCGCTTCGGTCCTTTATCATACTTCTAATGGGCTTTCTACTATTAACATAACTGAAGAACTCCTTAGGGTTCCCCTTGCAGAGGCTTGCCACCCGTAGTTTTTCGTTACGTTTCGCTAGCCTAACCTTCGCCTTCACTTCCCTACACAGGCGGACATACGCTTCAGTGTTCTGATGGGAACGATTGGCCTTCGCCCTCCTATACGCTACTTTCCTATTTCGGATAGCCGAAGCGATGTCATGTTTGAACCACTTAGGCTGCGTTGAAGCAGAGGTGACTGGTTTTGAGGGTATGGTAGCAGACTGCAGCACCATAAACTGGTCCCGGAATGCACTCCACACTCCCTCAACATCGCCACCCACCTCTAACCCCATCTCACCTACGCTATCCCGGAGGCTAACAAAGTCCGCCCGCCGTAGATCGAGCTTACTGCCTCTCGAGTTACTACGCTTCACCCGAGGGATGCACACACGGAACCTAATCAGACCGTGATCACTCCCGCCCAACGATTCGTCAACGGTGAGGCCAGTGACGAGGTTGTCTTCGGTCGTGAATACTAAGTCTAGAACGCTTTCGCCTCGTGTAGGCTCATTGACCCACTGAGTGAGGAAGTTCTCATCAGCAAAGTCAACTAGCCTCCTCCCTTCAGCATCAGCAGTCCTGTCTTCCCACTTTATGCCGCGACAGTTGAAGTCTCCTAAAACTACACACACCCTATCCCCTAGCAGGCTACGAAGTTCGGTGTACAGTGCTGTATCCTCCTCAAGGAGGAGATGCGGAGGTCTGTACACCAAGATTAACCTATAGTTCGTCCCTCCCACGTTCAGATCGACGCCAAGCAGCTCCCGTTCCGACCGGAACTGGCAGTCAACCGGACTCAACGTGTCCCTCACGTATATTAGTACCCCTCCCCCCTCCCACGGGTGCAGTCTGCGAAACATTCTATACCCGGGAATTTCGAACTCCCCAACGTAGTCCCTATGATCAGTAGAGAATGTTAAAATTACATACAAAAAACTTTCCATAAGAACATTGAAACAAATATAGCCAAATTTGCAACAATGCATGAAGGCGGTTTTTTTTTCAGCGGGGGGGACGGGGGCGGGGGGGACGGGGGCGGGGGCGGTTGATGGGGAAAGCTATTCTTTGAATTCATTTCAGGCTGCCTCAACAAAGCATTTACGGTTGCAGAGTTTTTTTCTTTTAATTGAATAATTGTTTTGTAATTAATATGCTTTCATGTTTTTCATGCAACTTTCATAATTACATTTTTTTACAAACATCACATATATATATATATATATATATATATATATATATATATATATATATATATACACACACAAGTCGCGCATCACAGGAATTTTTGGCGTTGACTATAATATTTTTTTTTCTTTCTTTTAGGGAGGGGATGGCTGCGAAATTAACAGTAGGCGAGAGTGTGAGCTTAGTTTTAATGTATGGAATACCAAGTACAACAAATCGATGAATCGGTACAAAATTTAAATTCTGTATGATTCTTATGATGCGCGACTTTTGCGTCACCCTGTATATATATATATATATATATATATAGAGAGAGAGAGAGAGAGAGAGAGAGAGAGAGAGAGAGAGAGAGAGACTCAAAGACCTTCCGGTCCACTCTGGGAGGTTCCTGTTATTAAACAAGTTTATTTTTCTTTCAACTATCCTAGCAGTAGTAGAAAACTGGATAGAAAAGTAGAAGGCTCTCTCCTCACCCTCCGCTCCCTCCCTGCCAGAGGCAGGTACGGAAAAAGGTTGAAGAAAATACTTTGACCCTGGAAAAGTAGCCAAGGAAATTTTACAGGAAAGTGGAGAATATATAAATAGCTCTATATTTAGCATGCTCACAGAGACACTGTACAAGCGAACTCCTGCAGAGTTATGTTATGTTTTAGTCTTAAACTATGAGAGTATTCAGTACTTTGTCTAGCCTATTTTTAAACACATTTACACTTTGACTGGAAACAACCTCTGAGGGAAGTTGGTTCCAGATATTAACTATTTTATAGGAAAAGAAATACCCATAGACAGAGGTCCTAAATGTCTTTAGTGCCAGTTTAAACTCATTATTTCTTGTCGGATTGGCATTAAGTGAGAATAAGTCTCTGTAATCTACCCTGTCTATTCCATTGAGCATCTTGAAGACTTGAATAAGCTGACCCCGCAACCTCCTCGTCTCTAAGGTAAACAGATTTAGGCACTCCAATCTCCGTTTGTAGCTTTGCAATCTCATTGAAGGGATCAATTTTGTAGCCCTTGCTTGTACTCTTTCTAACCTTTCTATGTCCTTCCTGAGGGATGGAGACCAAAACTGCGCACAGTATTCCAGTTGAGGTCTGACTAGTGAATTATAAAGAGACATTACAGTCTCCTTGTTCCGAAACTGGAACTGTCTTTTAATATAACCTAATATTTTTAAGGCCCTCTTTTCGACTTCTGCACAGTGCTTCGACGGTTTCAGATCGTTGCTGATATAGACTCCTAAGTCTTTCTCTAGATCGGTCTCAGTCAAGTTCCTTCCCAAGAGAGAGTAATCGGTCTTCGGGTTTTTATAACCTATGTGCATTACCTTACATTTGTCCAAATTGAATGGCATCTGCCAAGTAGCAGACCATTCGCCCAACCTGTCAAGATCGTTCTGAAGCGTTCTTACGCCCTCAGAGAGAGAGAGAGAGTTACAAGGAGTTACAAGGAAAAGAAGTACCTCAAAAGGCCTTGCGGCCCATACCGAGAAGGTACCAATGGCAACGAGTGCCACGGAAAATTTTCTACACACTCAAATAGTGTGCAAGATTTGATCTAACCTTTTCTTGAAATGATCCACAGAGGAACTGTTCACAACTTCTGAAGGTAAACTGTTCCACGTGTCACAGATCTTATACGTAAAGTAATTCCCACACACACTAGTCCTAAATCGTTTCAAATCCAACTTCCAACCATTGTTGCGAGTTGGGTTATCATTTAAACTAAACATGCTTCTAAAATCGACATCGTTGAACCCGCGTAAGAGGTTGAAAACCTCGATCAGTTGACCGCGCAGCCTCCGAGTTTCCAGCGAAAACAAGTTCAGGGCGCGTAACCGTCGATTGTAGCCCATATGCCTAACGGAAGGGATTAACTTTGTGGCCCTCGCCTGCACGAGAGAGAGAGAGAGAGAGAGAGAGAGAGAGAGAGAGAGAGAGAGAGAGAGAGAGAGAGAGAGAGAGAGAATTTTGTGTGGGTTAGAAATTTGAGCAAATTAAAATCTAAAAATTTTCGTATATTTTATTTGCAAATAATTTAAAATCTATATATTTTTTTAAAATTGCTAAATTGTGTACAGCAATTGAATATTTAAATATTTGCGTTCGTAATGTATGTTCATACGACTCTGGTGACATATTTATTGCCTTGCGACAGACATTTTAGCGCAATAGAATCTACTTCTTTTCCACTAAAAATGATTAAAAATATTTATTTTGTACACGGGGAAAAAGTCCTTGGTTTCAATAACTAAAAAATATAACATTCATTCCAAATAATTCAATCAATTTAAATTTACAACCAGCAAAAGTAATTATGTTTGGCGCAATCATTGCATAGTTGGATTTAGATTGATTCCTAAATAGTTGACCACCAATATTTTGGTTAGTTTAACCCAATGTTGTTCTTCTTGCCGAACTTGTATTAGTTTTTCAATTATCTAAATTTTGGACTTCACTGAGGATGGGAGTTCTCCCGAAACAGTGTTGGTCTTTTTATTCCTTCTTATACGCTTTATATGCAGTATGTATATGCAGTATATATATGTGTGTGTGTGTGTATACAGTATAGGTATGAAATAATAAGTTACTTATTTTCCTTATAAGATTATCTTACTCCTATACTTATAAGTACCTATATACTCGTAAAGTCGCTATCCTATACCTTTAAATCTTATTCCTGTAGAATTTAACTAATCTGTATCCGATTTTCTTGTTTGGGACTATATAATTCTTTTGACCTTGTCGCATCTGTATCTTTTGTTCCCCTCCCAGAGTCGAATTCAACGGAAAATATTTTCAATTACATTTTTTTTTCAAATAATTTTTTTAAAAATCTAAAACATCAAAACAGAAGATAAACTTTTCAGCGAAAAGAAGTTTTTAAAGTCGCAGAAGTAGCGTAAAATCGCTGAACAGCGGAACTGCGAGAAACACGAACCCAATGTAGTAGAAAGAAGATGACTTAATATATAAAAATATTTAAAAAGCGTTCATAAATTGAAGCATAAAAAGTAGCCCGTCGAGGGGAAGAAACGTGGAAAGGGGTAAACTTCATAAATATATGAAGGACCAAATCTGAAATGTAGCAGAAAGACAGTATTACAGAGTATTAACCCTTTAAGGTCGGATATTTTTGTAGGTTTAAGTTATGAATGCGTGTATTTGAAACGCTACCAATTTGTACCAGTCGTCCTTAAAGGACTAAAGGTTAAAAATGCGTATGAGCGAAGATCTCGATAAACTCGCGCGAATCCTGAAATTAAAATTTATTAAAATTTAAATAAAAGTAAAAAGTTAAATTTTAAAGAATACGACACAAAAACAGCGCTGTACCCATCTGATCAACAAAACCATGATATCGACACTCTAAAAAACTAACAACCTACTGTAACTTTAACGTAACCTAACCTATGTTAACGTAACCTAATCTAAACCAGTTTAACCTAACGCAAGTTATACTTGTCGATATAATATCAAGTCGATCAGATGTCGTAATCTCGCAGCGCAGAACAACTGTTCAAATTTAGCTTTAAAACGTGTTTGTATCCGCCTTTTATATTCAATGCCTATGTTTATATGGTTCATATTATAACTGCTAATAATATACAAGGTTGTTTAACCTCTTTCATAGCAAAGGTCATGGGACGCAGGGGACCTACAGCTCTATGTGGGATCTGAACTACGAGTGGTTATATTATCTAAGCGCAGAGGACAGTCACCCATCCAACTATTAATCAAACCCAACGTCGCTTAACCTTGCTAATCTAAGTAGCGGGGCAACGTTGTCAAGACATAGCTCATTATAACTGCTATGTGAAAATTAGGAGCTATTGAAGAATAGGGACCCCAGCCTTCTTTAGTTAGCTTTATAAGGCTAATTAATGAAAATATCATGACCTAATCTAACCAATCGTCAAGGGCGTACAGTTAACCTAACGATTGGTTAGGTTAGGTCGTGATATTTTCGTTAGTTAAACTTATAAGCCTAACTAAAGAAGGCTGGGGTCCCTATTCTTCAATAGCTCCGAAAAGGAGATTCAATCAAGCTGTACAGGATGTTCCACAAGTCCCTTTAACCCTGAACCTTTTCCTACTAGAATAAGGTGATAGTAAAGGAACTTATGGAACACCTTGTACATTACCATAATAAAAATATCGTGCGCAATGTTATAGAGAATACATCAGAAATAGGCTCTGGAAGTTTGGGCTAACAAATGAGTGAATGAAAATTTTTGGCATATTTACATTTAACTTAACAGACTTTAACATACCTCAAAAGGCCTTGCGGCCCATACCGAGGAGGTACCAATGGCAACGGGTGCCAGGAAAATTTTGTAAAAGTTTATTTTTCTTTCAACTATCCTAGCAGTAGTAGAAAACTGGATAGAAAAGTAGAAGGCTCTCTCCCCACCCTCCGCTCCCTCCCTGCCAGAGGCAGGTACGGAAAAAGGTTGAAGAAAATACCTTGACCCTGGAAAAGTAGCCAAGGAAATTTTACAGGAAAGTGGAGAATATATAAATAGCTCTATTTTTAGTTTGCTCACAGAGACACCGTGCAAGCGATCTCCTGCAGAGTTTTCTTATGTCTTAGTCTTAAACTATGAGAGTATTCAGTACTTTGTCTAGCCTATTTTTAAACACATTTACACTTTGACTGGAAACAACCTCTGAGGGAAGTTGGTTCCAGATATTAACTATTTTATAGGAAAAGAAATTTCCGCAGACTGAGGTCCTAAATGTCTTTACACACTCAAATAGTGTGCAAGATTTGGTCTACCCTTTTCTTGAACTGATCCACAGAGGAACTGTTCACAACTTCCGAAGGTAACCTGTTCCATGTGTCACAGATCTTATACGTAAAGTAATTCCCACACACACTAGTCCTAAACCGTTTCAAATCCAACTTCCAACCATTGTTGCGAGTTGGGTTATCATTTAAACTAAACATACTTCTAAAATCGACATCGTTGAACCCGCGTAAGAGCTTGAAAACCTCGATCAGTTGACCGCGCAGCCTCCGAGTTTCAAGCGAAAACAAGTTCAGGGCGCGTAACCGTCGATTGTAGCCCATATGCCTAACGGAAGGGATTAACTTTGTGGCCCTCGCCTGCACTCGCTCCAGCCTCTCAATATCTTTCCTGAGGGTGGGCGACCAGAACTGCACAGCATACTCCAGGTGCGGCCGAACAAGGGAATTGTACAGTGAGAGCACAATCTCCTTGTTCCGAAACTGAAATTGCCTCCTGATATAACCCAATAGTTTCTGGGCTTTCTTTTCCACCTCTACACACTGTTTCGTAAACTTAAGATCGCTGCTAATTAGCACACCCAAGTCCTTTTCTAAATCAGTCACCTCGATATTACTCCCCAACATCGAGTAGTCCGACTTGGGATTGGCGTAGCCAATGTGCATCACTTTGCATTTACCCAAGTTAAACGGCATTTGCCATTTTTCGGACCACTCTCCTATCCTACCTAGGTCAGAGAGAGAGAGAGAGAGAGAGAGAGAGAGAGAGAGAGAGAGAGAGAGAGAGAGAGAGAGAGAGAGAGAGAGAGAGAGAGGATAATGTGCCATAATTTGACCCCTGAACTTGAGTGACAGTTTTGCCGTGATGTAATAATTAAAAGCCAAAATGATGTCTCGGTAAATTTATCGTTAATTATGCAAATGTTTTTCACCGAGAAATATTATGTAAAAGATATTTTTCATAATTATTATCGTAATAATAATTAAAAATATAAGTTATAATGAGGTTAATAAATGTAATATTTAGTATTATCTTTGTCATTATTTGTATTATTATTAATTATTATTATTATTATTATAATAATTACAGTGTAAAAACCGTATTTAGAATTTCCATGGCAGAACAACCGGATCACCTGAAGATCAGGGGCCCCCCATTTTCAATTACCAAATTATTTCTTCGTTGAAACTAACGAAAATATCACGACTTAACCTAACCAATTGTTAAGGGCGTACAGTTGACCTAACCGGGCATTCAATTTAATTTATTATTATATTTGATAATGTAAAGCAAAAAACAAGTGTACATGGGGGGCCCTGATCTTCAGGTGATCTGAACAACCTACTCTAAACACATGTAAAGTTAAAACACACATTGAATATCACTTTAAAACGCAATAAATTAAAGGTATCATTTTCTTAAACACTATATTTCAAAACCTAATCACAAGCAGGGGGCCTACCTACACTCTAAACGCATTGTAAGTACTATTGAAGTGTTTAAATATCGGTAGACTCAAGCTCTCTTCTCTTATTTTAAACACCGTTCAGGAAATGACATATTTATATTTAAAGATTGGTTAGAAATTTGATACATGACCACTTAGAAACCATGTATTTATTGTTGGTCTGAAACATTATAACATATAAACCGTTATTGCTCTCTTTGCGCATGGGTAGTGTCCTGTTTGTCACTTAAAATTCTTAGTTTAAATTAGTAAAAGTTTTAGTTTAAAAGTAGAAATAAAAAAAGTTGATAGAGCCGTACAGGTTAAGTGTGAAATGATAAACACATATTTAAGTCTGATTTTTAACGAATATACGTTATATTAAGTTATATTAAGAGTTTCTTAAATCCATATTAAAAATTTTAAAATCTTTATTCAAAAAAGAATACAAGTGACAGAATTTTACAATGTTTAGATATTTGATATGATATTGATATATTCACAGTACTCTTATCTGAATATGTCGTTGGAAGCATGGAGGCTTTTTAGGCAAAATTAATAGCATTTGGTTTATTTATTACATAAAAATGTGAAACTGGCAGTTAACAGTAATAGTGATAACAAATAATAATAATTATAATAATAATAATAAAAATAATAAATACAATATAAAGTTTACAAAATGATTAATAAAAAATTATGAAAAAGAATAAATTACAAAATTAAAAGTGCTTAATGAAATTACCATATTTTAAGTAGTTGGTTATAAAATGGGAACTTCAGTACAATGGTAAAAATGGCATTAGTGAACTTATACAGCAGTAGGAACTAATGAGGTGCGTTTTTAGTGATTAGCGAAATACAATTAGCGTTGAAGCCTGCCTGATATGCATGGGAATTACGGAGCACGGACAAAAACTCACTGGACAAAAACTCACCGGACAAAAACTCACACTTAAATGCAAAAGAGGACAAAAACTCACCAGACAAATGTTTTCGCGAAATACATACACTCTAGTCTAGATCTTAAGATTTTAGACTCATTGTAGATAATTACTCTTCATCTTTTAAATTGTTCTGTTTTTAACCAAATCGGTATACTAATGTAGTTTTGGTCACTGACTTCAAAAATAACTTTCTTTTTTTGGAGAAATGAAAAACAAACATGTTAGAGCACTTTCAATAAGTAATATGTGTTTTAACTAGCTTAAACTAGTTACAGAGGATTGTGTTAAATTTAGCCAGAGTCACAAACTGTTACTGTTTATGAAAAAGTGCTCTAAGTATGGGAAAGTGTGTTCCTTTGATAAAAATACCCAGTTCTTTCGTTGCCAAAAGCGTCGGTCAAACGGTAAAAAGTGCAACTTTACGAAGAATACGTTTTTTGAAGGATCCCGGCAGATCTGTAAAAGTAGCAGAAAAAATCAAGAATTAATGCCCAGTTAGGTCAATTGAATGCTAGGTTATGTCAATTGAATGCCAGGTTAAGTCAATTGAATGCCAGGTTAAGTCAATTGAATGTCCGGTTAGGTCAACTGTACGCCCTTGACGATTGGTTAGGTTAAGTCATGATATTTTCGTTAAAAACACATTAATTATTTAAAGTGCTCTAACATGTTTGTTTTTCATTTCTCCAAAAAAAAGAAAGTTATTTTTGAAGTCAGTGACCAAAACTACATTAGTATACCGATTTGGTTAAAAACAGAACAATTTAAAAGATGAAGAGTAATTATCTACAATGAGTCTAAAATCTTAAGACCTAGACTAGAGTGTATGTATTTCGCAAAAACATTTGTCTGGTGAGTTTTTGTCCTCTTTTGCATTTAAGTGGCGAGTTTTTGTCCGGTGAGTTTTTGTCCG
Source organism: Bathynomus jamesi (assembly GCA_023014485.1). NCBI lineage: Eukaryota > Metazoa > Arthropoda > Malacostraca > Isopoda > Cirolanidae > Bathynomus > Bathynomus jamesi. The sequence goes on from JAJOZX010005286.1 coordinate 39,074, forward strand.
GTGAGTTTTTGTCCAGTGAGTTTTTGTCCAGTGAGTTTTTGTCCTGGATTCGGAAATTACATTCCATACATCTGCTCCTTTAAAAGGGAGTGCATTTCCTGCAGTTTCTATTGTAGAGTTAGGTTTGTGTATAATATCACTGGGCAGTCTAGTGTTATGACGACGGTGTATTTGATTGGCGGTGGTGGTGGTGGTGGTGGTGGGGGGGGGGGGGGGGATTGCTCTTTGAATGGGTGATGTGTATTGATTTTTATTGCTAACTTTGAACATATTGACATCAACACTGAATTTGCATAAGTCATTTTGCTTTAAAATATTTAGCTCTTTAAACATTGTGGAAATGTGACTGTCTTTTGTCATTATTCGAGAGTTCGTAGACATTTTCTGTAAATTACTTCCAAAGGATGTTTTTTATATTTCTTTGAGCTACCCTATGCTGTAATGCAATATAATAAATGTGGATGGATGAAGGAATAATATAGGGAAAGGAGTGCGCATTTTAGAGGAAGGGTCTTTTTTAGTTTAAATATGAAGAGAAATCTTGATATTTTGGATTTGATATGACTTGTACATGACTTTTGAAATTTAGTTTTTCATCTAAATTAATGCCAAGCGCTTTAATTTATTCACCTTTGCGAGAGTAGTATTCCCAATTTTTATTTGATAGTTTGTATTTACATATTTTGTGGTAATAATCATATAATTTAACTTGTCAGGTTCAATAAAAATTTATTAGCACACATCTATTTGTACACATTTTCTGGTTGCTTATTCGTTTCGTTAATCAGAAAGTCTGAGTTATGATGGGAAGAAGTAAGTTTGGTATCATTTGCATATTGTACGCAATTTAATGTGGTGGAGAGATGAAAATCGTGGAGCTATTGAAGAATAGGGACCCCAGCCTTCTTTAGTTAGGCTTATAAGGCTAACTAACAAAAATATCACGACCTAACCTAACCAATCGTTAGGTTACTGTACCCCTTTGACGATTGGTTAGGTTAGGTCATGATATTTTCGTTAGTTAGCCTTATAAAGCTAACTAAAGAAGGCTGGGGTCCCTATTCTTCAATAGCTCCAAAATCGTTGATGTGAATTAGAAATAGTAATGGACCAACCTTCTTTGTATTAATTAACTCTTTCAGTGTGTTCCATAGCCTTTTCGGATTGAATTTTTGTTCATCAATTTTTGAACAATAATGATCTGATTTTGTTTTTTTAATGTCTACATTAAGTCTGTTATAGTAATATTTGTATGTCTGTTCGGTAATAATACCAGTTTCCCATAATTAAAAGAGAGTAATCTTGCGTTTAATACTCACAATAATTGCTGTATTTAGTTTTAGATATTACTTTTGATTTAAGAGGAACGTTTACGTTGAGTATATCCGTTAGTGTGTCTGAGAATGCTTGAAATTTTGTTCCAATATCATGGTTACTTTCGGTTATTCTTGTCCCGTTAAAAGCCGTTATTTCTCTCAGGAGCTTTACTTTGTTATTATAGCTGTAAGATCTATAGTCACCTTTTATAGTTTCCTTCGCTGAGAAATGGGTGATTAAGCAAGTGATCTGTGATATTTAATATAATTATACCCAAAATGCAGTCAAACGGGGACCGCACCCACATCTGTTCTAGCAGAGTCGAATTTCTGATGCCATTGTGAAGTCTAGTTGGCCTTGTAATAGCTAATTTAAAACCATTTGCAGTCATGATATTGTGAAGGTTGCTTGCGTTATATATATACAGGGCGTCCCAAAAAAATGTATACACACTTTAACAGCTGATAGATCAATTGATGTTTCTTTCTTTCCAAGTTAAACCCATTAGAATTAATAATGGCAGTCAGACTAAGCTTTGAACAAAGGAAATTCATTCTAAAATGCTACTGGAAGTGTGAAAACGCAGTTGAAGTGCAAAGACAGTTTAGGAGGGAGTTTCAAACAGATCCACCAACGCGACTTACCATCACTCGAATTAGAGATAAGTTTGAAGCCGATGGAACTGTTCAGAATGTCCACAAGAAGCGTTCCGGAAGACCACGGACATCGACAAGCCCCACAAAGCAAGAAAGAGTACTGGAAACGTATCACCAAAGTCCAAGAAAATCTGTGCGGCAAGCGAGTCGTGAGGTAGGAATTTCAGAATCGTCTGCCCAACGCATTTTGAAGCGCTGTCAATGGAAAAGTTACATTCCAAGATTAGTCCATGCTATTAATGAAGATGATCCGGACCGAAGAGTGGAGTATTGCGAGTGGTACTTGGCACGATGTGGATGTGGATTGGACGAAGGGTTTCGTAGAATACCCTCCGCGTTCACCAGACCTCACACCACTAGACTTTTTTTTATGGGGGATACTTAAAAGACAAAGTCTACGCTATAAAACCTGCAACAGTCGCTGAATTGAGAGCAGCCATTGAACGAGAATGCACACAAATACCAAACGAAATGTTTCGTGATGTTTGCGATTCCATTGCTTCGCGTTATCAGCAGTGCCTGGACCAGAACGGACGTCAGTTTGAAAACAGGCGTTGACAAAACAATTAAATAATGTCTGTAGATTCTATTACATTTTGAAAATGAAATGTATTTTAATAAACACTGCCTTTATAATTATTTAAAGTGTGTATACAGTTTTTTGGGACGCCCTGTATGTATATATATTTTAGGCTAATGATAATGATTGTGGTTTCTCAGCTCTCTTACTAACATCTATAAGGTTAGATGATGGATGGGACCTACAATTTATGAAGTACTCTTTCAGATTTTCTTTTTCAATTTCCATTTTAGGACAGTATCAAAACATACATATGAATGGAAATAAAGGATTTATACTAGTATATATTAAGTATTTCCATCATTTCATTAAATATGTTTAGATTTGTGATGGTTTGCGGGAAAAGGTGAGTCACAGAGATGTTTAGAAACGTGTTTAGAAGTGAAACGCCGTTTTTACACTGATGAACACCTATTAAACATGTCTTTGATTTAAACTCTTTCAGGCAGAGCGAGTTAAGAATTAACCCACCTTTTCAGTCCTAACTTCATCCTAAACCCACGCATGTACTCTTTTTCCGTCCGTCAAATTGTAACAAGATTAACGCATAAAAGAAAACATAAAAAAAATAAATAAATAACCTAAACATAAAATAAAACAATAAAATAATAAAATTAAATAATGTTTGCGTGTGCCGCAAAGAGTTAAGCGCCGTGGATTTTAAAAATTCATGATGTTTGACGGTGGAAAAAATGGGGGTCAGAAAAGTGTTTCGAAAATTGTTGGTAATTTAGACAGTTTCTCCAGTGTATTACTAATGAAGGAAATTTGTTATTTTCCTCTGCTGTAGACATTGTTGTTATTTTATTAACAGTATTATGTATGTGGTTTGTTGAACATAATTAATGTTGGTGGAAAGGCGTTGGTATTAATTTCATGTTATATTTTTGCGATAAAACTCAAGCATTACAGCTCAGTTGGGAATACATATTATTCAGAAATACTTTCAGTTTCTGTTACACACACACACACACAATATATATATATATATATATATATATATATATGTGTGTGTGTGTGTTTCCCCAATAAATATTCTTAACCCAAAACCCTACCCCCTCCCCTAGAAATGCTTTATTTTCAGGTTTTATACCCGAGTCGGCTTAATCCCCAAACACAGACTGTTTTAAACAAACTATTTAATGGCTTTACGCTTAGGTAACTGAAATTAATAGACTTAGCTAGTTATTTTCTTAAAAAATTTATTGAAACCTTTACATATAAACAATCCAATCAAGTACAGTAGTACCTAAGCCTAAACCTAACACCTGATAAACTTTATTGCCAAACTTAATGAAAAGTGACACAAAATAGAAGGAAAACCAAAAACTCTTCTGAAGCTTCGATATCCTGGAATCGTTGTCTCAAAAATGAGACAATAATTACTTCCATACTTAACTTTTGACAAAAGTTCGCAGTTCTGTAATCTTAAATTACAAAATGCCGGCAAAGAATTTGCCAGTACAAATGAAGAACAAGTATTCAGAACTCTAAATATTGCGGGAACAGACCCAATTTCTCAATGTGAAATGTACAGTTTTCAACAGAAAAAGATTCTTAGCGGATTAACCCTTTCTCTATTCACAGTTCACTCAAAAACGATAACACCAAAAAAATGCCTTTAGATTTCCAAAAATGCCATGGAAACAGACACGTCATTTAATATTGCCAATTTAGTGATCAAATATAACGTCTGTTTTGGTCTACCCTTTGACAATATATTGGCTCCAACTAACCAACATAAAACGACCACCTAACCTAGTTTAACCTAACCCGGACCTTAGACTAACCCTGATTGATCCGATGAACGAAATGGGCGAATCAACGAAATCAGGTGACCTCGAAACTATATATATTGCACTATTTCCCAACCGGGTTGCCGTGAAATTTCATGCAAACGACAAAAAATAAGTAATTGAATAAAAGAAAACCGTAATAAATGCGAGGATTTATTGTACAATGGTTTGAAACCGCAAAAGCAAGAACGCTTTTAAATTATGGTCACTCGCACTTTCAAGCATAAGTAATTGAAAATTAAAAAGTTTCTGAAGATAATGAAAAATGTAAATAAAACAAAATATTTGTGATTTATCTCGTCCATACGGAAATTGTGTAGTCTCAGTTTGAAGTTACGTGGTGCTGCGTAGAGTGGAAGTTTTGGGGGCTGAATGTTGAACATTGGAAGACGAAAATCTTCCGGGGTTGTCGTGAAAATGGTTTAATTTCTCTATTTTTGTTTTTCTTTACTACGCGTTATTTTTATTCTTGATAATTATTTTACACTGATTTCGGTATTCTGTGAACGGGTAACGTGGCCGCCATTTGGACTCGCGGCGGACTGCGGGCGAGCCATTTTTTAACGAAGAGGGAGGATTTCGAATGATCACAATTTTCACTAATTTTTGCATTATTTTTATTAAAACAACAGATATGTCGGGGATAAGCGAGCGCGAATTCATAATGTTAACGATGGTTCGTGGAGAGAACTTCCAGCTAACTTTAAATCACAATTACATCTTAACCAAACAAAACACCCTTTTTCATAACACACTGCGCACGAGAATGCCTTCTGGGTATGTCTCCGGCCTCATTTCTCTCCATGTTGCCAATTAGTGTTTTATATTTCAAATAATTGAAAAAATTATTAAATTTCCTCTTTAGAAACCAATACACGACATTGGTGCCGCAAAAGAACAGCTGGCATTGGGGTGCCTTGAGCCAGAAAAGGCTGGGAACCGCTGCTGCTGTGTATAATGTGATGATATCGAAACAATTTAGCTAAAAAAATTGCTTCAATAAAAAGGCTCTGCTTTACCCTAGAAGGCCAGCGTGCCCTATTACAATAAAAGTAAATAGTTTGTAATAATGCAACCTATAAATGTAAGTTTCGTTATGGGGTTACCTGACACTAGTCTCTATGTGTGCAGTCCTACACTGGCCTTCTTGGGTTAACATTTTAGATCTGAACAACAAACATCCGCATCAAATTTGAACCACAAACCTTAAGTTTTTACACTTTGATCGTATAAACTGGTAGAAATAATCCATGTGCATATATGTGTTTATATACTGTACATGTACACACGCATTTTCGAAATGATACATACAAAAATAAAAACAAACGTTTTAATATACCTTCAGGTATGTTGTTGTGTATACCCAAAATGCCCACACGCACACGCACACAAACGTATATAAATATAAACAAAGAGATAGATACATGGGAAGACAGATACAAAAGACAGATAAGTAGAGACATAGATGGGTAGGTAGGTAGATAGAATGAACTTGAATAACTATGTCTTCTTTAAAATGTAAAAGAATAAGACATGAGGTCCTTTACGAAATGTCTTCTTTCTTCAACTTCGAGTTTATACTCTTGAAAAATTGATGGCTTGGTACACTTTAAATTCTGGGACAGATCTTATGCCAAACAAAAGAATCTAAATAATATGTCAACTTAACATTTACCCAAAGGATTCCTCAGCAAACCTCTTTATCATATATATTATAATATTATATATATATATATATATTATATATATATATATATATATATATATATATATATATATATATATATTACAGGGAATCTGTGTACCTAGGGATTTCTTGAAATCCCTAAAATGTTCAGGGATTTCATGTAAAGTTAAGTCGTGATATTTTCGTTAAACCTACGAGAAAATTAATTATTGAATGCCCGGTTAATTGAATGCCAGGTTAGGTCACCTGTACGCCCTTGACGATTGGTTAGGTTAAGTCGTGATATTTTCGTTAGTTTAACGAAAATATCACGATTTAACCTTACATGAAATTCCTGAACAGTTTAGGGATTTCATGAAAGCCCTAGTTACACAGATTCTCTGTAACATGCGTTTATATATATATATACTGTATATATATATAGTCATTAGTTATTTGCCGGTGTGACGGTTACACATGTTTCGATCGCAGTCCGAATAAAAGAGGTATTTCAGTAAAAATCCTGCAGTTAATCAGTATTAAATGGTGCCGATGTTGAGAGTTAATTCATAGTGCACAGTGGTATTTCTCTTTAAAAAGTAAAAATCTCGGCATAGATAAAAAAAAGTAAATAAAAACGAAACGAATTAATCTATACAGCATTTTTTCGAGTGTTTCTTTGTGAACGAATTTAGCTGCCCATCGAAATTCCTACAAATCCTTCCCCCGCGGCCACAGTCGCGAGCACCAATCAATGATAAGTATATAGCGTGCCACATCCCCCATCCCCCCATCCCTCGAAGTAACGGAGATTACTTTCCCTCACTCAGCGTGAGTCAACCCCCACCCAATACTTCCCATAATACCCTCTTTGAGTCAATTTTGTGCACCAGCGGTTACCCTCTATCAGTAACATGAAATAGTAAATAAATTCCTGCAACTATGTGGTGTTTGCAACGATGCAACAACTGAGGCAAAGGCGATGAGGTGCGATCTCTGCCAGTTGCTTTTTCATTTCAGACGCTTAGAATGGGAAGATGAAAAAATCTTAACTTAGCTTAACTTAGGCTGTGATCTCCCTCATAATTAACGCGAAGCAACTTAATGGGATAAAATTTTTCTGCGAAAACTGCATGACCGAAATAAACTCTTTTACGGTTTTTAAAGCAGAAAGAGACTACGAGAAGAATATAAAAGAGGAAAGTGTGAATAAAGAACAGAGGAAAACAGAAGAAACGAAGAAAGGCGAAGTAGAAATAAATGAAATGCCGTCACACAACGAGGCCGAAACCATACAGGCAAAAGAGAGTAAAGACAACAGGTAGTATAAAGGTAATGAAGGATATTAGCATAAATAGCACAAAGTTGAAAAGACAAGAGTGCAATCAAGTAAACGGAGTGAAACTGTCCCCCAATAAGGAGCAAAAAAACAAAGGCCCCGAGTAAATATGGGGAAGGAACTATATGCAGATACTATATAAAAGATAATTGCAGATATAAAAGAGGACAATGTATATATGAACATCCCCCAATATGCAATTTCTTCTGTAATAATGGTCATTGTAAATTTGGAGACGGATGCAAATTCTACCACCCGGACATCTGCAGGACTTACGCAAAATATGGAATCTGCAAATACGGAAAAAAAGGCTACTATCAACATCTCCCGACGAACCCAAGGGACAAAGGACAATAGGAATAACAATAACAATAGAACACAATAAGCGAACAAAAAAAATATTTTCAACATCGCAGACACGATACGGCTGCTAAATGTCATCCAACGCATGCGGTTGACAGCTGGAAACCCCCGAGCCAAACCGCTTCCGGGCAAGAAGCGACCAGAACAGGTAGGCGGAAACGGATCTCTCTCGGAGGATCATAGGGCAACGAAACAAGCGATACGGAAGGAAAACGAACTTGAAATGCACAAGGGACAACGAAAAACAAAGAACATATATATTGTTCTGGCTAATATTCAAGGAATAAGACCAAACCAAACACTAAACAAAGTTTCGTACCTGAAAGGATTTATGGACGAAACAAGGGCAGACATCGCATGCCTCACAGAAACTCATCTTATGGATTGCCAAGGAAATTGTGAAACCTGCGAACATTGTATTGATAAGAAAAAGATAAATATAGAGGGTTTCAACCTACTAAGAGCGGATAGAACAGCGAAACGTAAAGGTGGCAATGCTGTATACGCACATGAAGGTCATATGACAGAGACGGTAATAAGTAAATCAAAAAGCTATGTGGAACTCCGAGCAGTGAAAATAGAAAAACTAAACGTGATACTGATAGTCATCTATAGACCTCCAAACACTCCAACCCAAAATTTATCTGGGGCCATTAATGATATCAGAACCCTAATAAAGGCCATAAACCCTCAATCCCCCAGCATAATGATCTGCGGAGACTTTAACTTCCCATTTATAAAATACAAAAAGATGGATAGGATATATATATATATATATATATATATATATATATATATATATACCAGGACAAGGGTGCCACAAGAGAAGACCAGGAGCAAGCAAAAATGTTGATGGCTCTCACAAATGAGTTTATGCTGACACAGGAGATAACCGAAAATACCAGAAAAAATAACTGCCTAGATCTGGTATTCACGAATAACACGAACTTGATTGCTGAAATAAAAATAACCTCAACCATTATCTCAGACCACAACTTAATCGAGATATCAACAAGTATGACGACAACATTAAAAGACAATACACATATTGAGGAAAGAAGCAAATTTAGGGCCTTTAACTTAAACTCCAAGACCATAAATTGGGAAGCAATCAGATCGCACATGGCCCGAATAGAGTGGAGAACAGTTTTAGAGAATAAAACAACTGAAGAAAGGCTAACAACCTTGGAAGAAAAGACGCTGAGAATTTTAGAAAAATATGCTCCGAAATCATAGCCAAAAGGAAAGAGGAGCTGGCTAGAGAGGCAAAAGAGAAGAATATTCCGCAAAAGAAAGAGAGTGGAGGCGAAGTTAGCCAACTGCGGAGATAATGCCAGGATAGTAATACAAGAAAAACTGGGGGTATCGATAGGGAAATACAAACCCTGATAAAGGACCATACAGAGAGGGAAAAGGAAAAGGCGGTAGAAGCAATAAAGGAAAATCCAAAATACTTCTATAGCTATGCGAAAAGGAAAACAAAAACGCGCGCCGCTGTTGGGCCCTTAAGGAAGAGAAATAATGAACTAACCGACGATCTAAAAGAAATATCTAAAACATTGAGAGCTCAGTGTGAATCAGTTTTCAGTACCCCAAAAAGTGACAAAGCGATACCTGACATAGATGAATTCTTTGACGAGAGATTGCAAGGAGAGTGTATAACAGACTTTGATTTTACCCCAGAAGATGTAGCGAGAGCTATAGGACAAATGAAACCACATTCAGCTGCAGGTCCGGACAACTGGAATGCATTATTGATTAAAAACTGTAAAAATGAAATAGCTACACCTTTATACTGGATATGGAGAAGATCCCTAGACACTGGGGACATACCGAGCATCTTGAAAAGAGCAAACATTGTCCCTATATATAAAGGCGGGGATAGATCTCAAGCAAAGAACTATAGACCAGTGTCATTGACGTCCCACCTCACCAAAGTATTTGAAAGAATAGTTGGAGAGAAAATTTACGATTTCTTGGAGACACTGGAAAGATTCACCGAAAATCAGCACGGATTCCATCAGGTAGATCATGCCTATCACAACTAATAGAGCACTACAACAATAGCCTAGATGCACTGGAAGGCAATGACAACTGCGATGTTATATACATGGATTTTGCTAAAGCTTTCGACAAATGTGATCACGGTATAATAGCACATAAAATGAAATATATGGAAATAACAGGCAAAGTGGGAAAATGGATCTACAACTTTCTCAAAGAACGTCTACAGGTCGTCAAAATTTAAGGTATATCATTATCAGAATCGGAAGTACGCAGCTCAGTACCACAAGGTACAGTACTGGCCCCAATCCTGTTCATTACCATGCTAACAGACAAAGACAGCAGAGTAAACAGCAACAGTATAGCAACATCCTTTGCAGACGATACAAAGATCAGCAGAAAAATCAGCGATGTAAATGAAGTGGAGGCCTTGCAGAGGGACACGAACAAAATTACTAATGGTCAGAAGAAAATATGACTTTTAACACCGAGAAATTTCAGCTCTTGAGATATGGTAGAAACGAGGAACTTAAACAGGCTACATCTTATGCTCCAGATAGACAGGAAATTCAGAGAAGCACAAAAGCGATCGATCTAGGGGTAATAATGACCGATGATGCGAAATTCGAAACACAAAATCAGATAGCGATAAATAAAGCAAAAGGAGTCGGGGACAGGTACTAAGAACGTTCAAAAGGAGGGACAGGACAGTAATGATTCTCCTGCTAAAAATACTGATTATACCAAAACTTGAATACTGCTCAGTCTTGACGTCCCCATAGAAAAAGGAAGAAACTAATAGACTAGAAGAAACTCGGAGACATTTCACAGCAAAGATTGATGGTTGCAAAGAGGTCAACTACTGGGAAAGACTACGTAAACTAAATCTGTACTCCCTGGAAAGAAGAAGAGAGAGGTACACCATAATCTACATATGGAAAAAGATCGAAAACTGGTACCAAACCTCAAACTAAACCCAATTACCATTCAAACAACACTGGAAAATAGGAAAGGCAGGATGTGCAGTGTTCCCAAATTAAAGGCCCGACAAAGGACCTCTTCAACACTGAAAGAAAATAGCTTGGTTGTCAGGGGGCCAAGACTTTTTAACCAGCTTCCAAAGGACATCATAAATGTTACAGGGATCAAAGTTGAAGTCTTCAAGAGAAGACTAGATGCCTAGCTCAGGACGGTACCAGCTGAGCCGGGTGTACCTGGCTATGTACGGTGGAGAGCGCAAGAAAGCAACTCGCTCCTCCACCAAGCCAGACCTAGAGGCGGGGCCACCAGCTTGACCTTCGTGTGAAGAGAGATCATCGCACGGAACAGCAACGAGAACGAGAACACTATATATACACACACTCATACTGGAAAGGTCTGGATTGTAGGGAACCGGCATTTCATTTCAAGATGAATAAAAAGACAAACGCTTACATTAACATTAAACGCTTACTTAATCCTTATTCTCCTTACTTACTTAACCTCTTATTTTCCTCTTTTAACCCCCTCCTCTTTCCTTTCTCTCGGGCTAACCTTAGAGTGGCTCTTAGGATCTTTGTTAGCCTTGGCTTCTGTAGATCTGTAGATTAATATTATTGGCCAAACGTTTCGGGAATCACATTGCCCATCCTCAGTGGACACAACTTACCATGTTTAATTCAATGGCAACAACCATAATCACTTAAACTAGGTTTATTTCTAAAAATATAAACTGACACCGTAAGTCTTCGATCCAGTTTCCCACGATAACTTACAGGATTGAAAACCACTCTGTATAGTTTTTTTGGAAGTTATGGAGAGACACTGACCTAAGGTTTATGCAGTCAATTTATGTTTTTAGAAATAAACCACGTTTAAATGATCGTAGTGGTTCTGCTGTCGAATTAAACATCGTAATAATTTATGTCCACTGAGTAATGGGAATTGTGATTCTCAAAACTTTGCGATAATAAAGAATGTTAGTTCGAGCGTCTCTCTCTCTCCTCTCTCTCCTCTCTCTCTCTCTCTCTCTCTCTCTCTCTCTCTTACACACACACACACACTGCTGTTATCGTCGAGTTATCTTGCTCTCCCTCTCTTGCTGTATGCGAAAAGTACATGAAATTGAGAGACTTTATACCTTTGAAAAGATGAAAGTTAATTAGGAATAATCTTGTTATAATTAGTGGATTCAGATGCTAAAGTATAATAGTTGCTGATGAATAATTAGTTTGATCAGAATGTTGTATTTTCAAGAAATAACTGACGTTCTGATTCGGCAAAGCTTTCATAGCAACATTGAAGTTGTTCAAGAAAGTCGACCTGTAGCCAGTTCGTTGACAAGACCAAACAATCAACACTCTTAAAAACTAACTTAACCTAACCTAATCTAGCTAACCTAACCTAACTTAACCCACAACATACTTGTCGATAGAATGTTAAGTCGATCAGATGTCGTAAGGCCGGAAACGGCAGCTCTTTATGAACACTGAACCTGTAATTCGTAAACACCTTTTTAATAGCATATATAATGTAGACCTTTTTCGCCTTTACATAATGGAGATCAAAACTTTAAGTGCTTCTACAAGACGAATACCCTCAAAAATGGTCTGGAAACAAAAGGGGATTTACATCATTGTTGCAAACTTCGAGGAAAGCTTGCAGGTGAGAAACAAACGAACGAGATGAGTCATATACCTTCGCAGTTGAAGTCACAACTGAAGACATTTCTTTTTCAACCTTTTCATATCACTTCACTGATACGGGAAAATAAATTTTAGAATTATGACATTTTGTAGTTAAATTTTATATATATATATATATATATATATGCCCTTTCAGAGGTTCAGAGAGGCCCTGGCCACTTCCAGCTTTTGAGGCCCATAGCTAAACCCAATTATTACTTTCACTGCAAAATATTATATTCAAACCTGAAAGTTTCTAAATTTGAGCCCCCCCCTTAAGCTTGAGGCCCAAGCCAAATGGCCCTCCTAGCCCCCCTTTGATGGGCCCTGTATATATATATATATATAATACAGTATATATATAATGAATAAAACCATGAAGGAAAGGAAACACAGAATGGTGCTCAAGCGCTTTCGTCTAATGACATCTTCAGGAACACTGAAGTACATAAAGAGTTACAGCCTATAATATTATATACGTTACAGAAAAAATATATATATACAATAAACGGAGAAATAAAAATAAAAATTAAACATTAAAGGATTGTGGGAGGAGCATACAAATTTGTAAGGAAACCTATGTACTTCAGTGTTCCTGAGGATGTCATTAGACGAAAGCGCTTGAGCACCATTCTGTTTCCTTTCCTTCGTGGTTTTATTCATCATAAATATTTTTCACGTGTTACTTTTGTGAAATAATTTTCATACACACACACACACACACATATATATATATATATATATTATATATATATATACCTATATATACACACACACACACACACACACACACACACACACACACACAGTGTATATATATTATATATATATATATATATATATATATATATATATTGACGATTGGTTAGGTTAAGTCGTAATATTTTCGTTAGTTTTGACGTTTTATTTGATGGATTCATTTAAAAAATGTCTCCTAAAGATCCAAGTGTAGTTTACGTTCCCCAACTTTGACTTAGTGTAGTTTGCGTCCCCTTTTGCGTCAGGGGGACGTAAACTACACTTGCTCCACTTCGTTTATATATTTCAAACGAAAAATATTGATAATTATATAACTAATAAGGATCACCTGAAGATCAGGGCCCCCAGCCTTCTTTAGTTAGCTTTATAAGGCTAACTAACGAAAATCGTCAAGGGCGTACAGTTGACCTAACGATTGGTTAGGTTAGGTCGTGATATTTTCGTTAGTTAGCCTTATAAGGCTGACTAAAGAAGGCTGGTGGCCCTGATCTTCAGGTGATCCAACAGAACTAGTGTCTGAAGCATTAAACATTTTAATTCCATTTGCAACCTCATACTTACGCAAATTGTTTTTTTTTATCAGTGGTTGCTATTAAAACAAAACAATGAAATTTACTGCTTATGCGTTATTCTGCGTTTAGTCTATTCAGTCGAATATAAGAAGATTAACAAATGCAAAGCAGGCACAAGTATCTCATTGAAAGAGATACACTAAAAGTTTCATATGAAGATTACGACTAACAGAAAATAATTTAATCTGTGAAACTGTAACATTACACAATGTTTTTGATTAAAAAATGAGTTTCTCTCTGATTTTACATATTTCTGTAAATTTCGTCGGGAAAGTAAACTTCAATTTTTTATACACCTTCGTAACCTTGATTTTGGTTCCGCCCGAATTATTTATTCTGACGAAGGTCAAGCTTGTTCCTCTACTTTAGACCTACAGCTTAACGTGGAATCCGAACCGCGACCCAACAGGAGTCGTCAGAAATTACAAAGTCCTCGCCCGGACTCGATCTCACGATCTTCCGATTAGCAACCAAGCGGCTTTACCACTAGGCTAACCAAGGTACCTATTTATCTAACAACCAGTTTCTTTATATGGAAGAATGAACAGCTGGTGAGCTGACTGCCAGCAGCCATCGAACACAGGGCCTGTGGATTTGTAGTCAGCGATGCCAGCCACTACACTACTGAATTTAATTTTTTATTAAACACAGGAACCCCCACGCCGACCATCTCCCGTGACCTTGAGGTATGCCGCGAGGACATTTAATACAGTATTTTCAACTCTTCTTTTTAATAATTGTAAAAATTAGAGACAGAAAAGTATGGCATATTCAAAATCCCAAACCTACTTCAATTGGTTATATTGAAGTACCTACTGACATGCGATTAATAAATGTCTGTAGTGAGGTTAATTGTACAGTATATTGTACCGTACATACACACAATATGCAACAGCAATTACTGTACTTAGCATTTTACTATGAGGAAAGCATCAATTTGTTTGAGATAAGATAATTAAAAGGTACAGAAAATTCAACAGTAGGAGTTAATACAATATAATCTTAAGATATGTCAATAGGAGGTTTTTCTTTTTTAACTTCCGTGGTCACATTTGGTTTATATTTAAAAAATAAAAGGACCACTTGAAGATCAGGGCCCCCCAGCCTTCTTTAGTTAGTTTTATAAGGCTAACTAACGAAAATATCATGATCTAACCTGATCGTCAATATATATAGGTACTTACGTATTATCAGGACTACCAAACTGTTTATTATGTATTTTTGCTCTCGTCATTTTCGTTTAAACTAACGAAAATATCACAACTTAACCGAACCAATCATCAAGGGCGTACAGTTGACCTAACCGGGCATTCAATTAACCTAACCGGGCATTCAATTAACCTAACCGGGCATTCAATTAACCTAACAGGATAATGATCTGAAAAATAGGAAAGATTTTAGGTTAGGTTAGCTACGAAAAACAAAATAAAACGGACAATGCCTGGTTAGGTCAACTGAGTGCCCGGTTAGGTTAATTGAATGCCCGGTTAGGTCAACTGTACATAATAAACAGTTTGGTAGTCCCGATTAGGTTAAGTCGTAATATTTTCGTTAGTTTTAACGTTTTATTTGATTAGGTATACGCGGACAAAGTTGGGGAACGCAAACTACACTAGGATAATGTTGGGGAACGTAAACTACACTAGGTACCACAGGGGGACGTAACTGCACTTACACCTTACTTTTCACCAACATTGAAAACAAAACAAGAAAAACAAAAGCAACGATATCGAGTTTTTTGGCGAAAATTAAAAAAAAAGAACCTAAAACACGTCGCATCGCTTTGTGTGTGTGTGTGTGTGTGTAAGAATTTTGTTTCAAAATCTTTCTGAACAAAATTCTTGTTAATGATTTTACTAATTTTCCCAAAAATTAAAATCTGGAATTACTTTTATCATATTTTAGACTATTTTGAATTATTATTATTATTATTATTATTATTATTATTATTATGTCATTAATAATGTATTATAAATGGGCTAAAAACTTAAAACCATTTTGTTAAAATGAAATAAGTTCTGAATAAAATTAATTTCAATGGCAGATACAAAGTGTCAATAGCTTCCATTTAAAGTACAACGTAATCTGCTTTCATTACATCCAGTTTATGCCTCATTCCACATTGAAATGACCTCATGAAACACACCAGTAGTATATATATATGGTAAACATGATAAAAGTCCGTGCATATGTCTCTCTTCATACGAAGGTCAAGCTGGTGGCCTCACCTCTAGGCCTGGCCTGATGGAGGAGCGAGTTGCTTTCTTGCACCCTCAATCGCACAGCCAGGCACACCCGGCTCATCTGGTACCATCTTGAGCTAGGCATCTAGTCTTGAAGATATTAACTTTGACCCCTGTGACGTTTCTGAGGTCCTTTGGAAGCTGGTTAACAAGTCTTGGCCTCCTGACAACCAAGCTATTTTCCTTCAGTGTTGAAAGTGTCCCTTGTTGGGCCTTTAGTTTGGGAACACTACACATTCTTCCCTTCCTATTTTCCAGTGTTGTTTGGATGTTAGTTGGGTTTAGTTTGAGGTTAGGTAACAGTTTATCGATCATTTTCCATATGTAAATTATGGTGTATTTCTCCCCTTTTACTTTTCAGCGAATACAGATTTAATTTACGTAGTTTTTCCCAGTAGTTGACTGCTTTGCAGCCAGCCATCAATCTTGGCTGTGAAATTCCTCTGGACTTCTTCTAGTTTATTAATTTCTTCTTTTTTGTATGGGGATGTCAAGACTGAGCAGTATTCAAGTTTTGGTATGATTAGTGTTTTCAGCAGGGGTCATTACCTTCTCGTCCCTTCTTTTGAAGGTTCACAGTAACTGCCCCATAACTCTTTTTGCTTTGTTTAACGCTATCTGATTCTGTGTTTCAAATGTTGCATCATCGGTCATTATTACCCCTAAATCTTTTGCTGTCATGCTTCTCTGAATTTCCTGTCTACCTGGGGTATAGTACGCTGTCTGCTTAAGTTCTTCATTTATTCCATATCTCAAGAGTTGAAATTTCTCGTTGTTAAAATTCATGTTATTATCTTCTCACCATTTGTATATTCTGTTTGTGTCCCTCTGTAAGGTTTCCAACTCTTCTGCGTTGCCGATTTTTCAGCTGATCTTTGTATAGTCAGCAAAGGATGTTACTAAACTGTTGCCGTCTACTTCATTGTCTATGTCTGTCAGCATTATAAGGAATAGGAGTGGGGCCAATACTGTTCCTCGTGGAACTGAGCTGCGTACTTCCGATTGTGATGGCAATATACCTTGGATTTTTAAGGCGTGCTGCCGTGTGTGTGTGTGTGTGTTGTGTGTGTGTTTGTGTTTGTGTTTGTGTTTTCCTGAATCTGGTTTGTGGATGGCTGCTTTTCTATAAAATTAGAAGGTAGAAAAAATCTTTTTCAATCAGTTTTTCTTTTTATGGAAAACTTTCGAGGAACAATGGGAAGACGGTTAAATATGATCGTATATAATTATGGAAATATGGAACAAATTATGGTACATAAATTTTCCCTTTTTAAAAGTATTATTTTTAAATTTAGAAAGAAAAAATGGCCAAACCAGATTAACTAAGACGTCATAAATAAAAATGAAAAATTCCGATAGTCTCTCTCTCTCTCTCTAATATAAATATAAATTTTCCTTTTTATTTATATAATTCTTTTGAATAAAACAAAATCAATTATTACCCAAACAGACTGATATACAGACTTCCCCAGCCCTTGAAAGCAACCTCCCCCCCCACACACACACACAGAAAAAAGAGAGAGGGGGAAAATTTTTCCATTATTTAAGGTGGCACAAAGATGGCATTGTTAAAAAGTCTACGGAGATTGATTTCATGTGAAAATTGAGTCCTTGATGTTGATCAAAGGTTTCATCCGAAAGGGAAAATCAATTTTACGAAATAATAATAAAAATAAATCATAAATTCCTTATTTTTATGTTATTTATATTTTCAATAGCAAAAATAAATTAAACTCTTGTAGCTTTAACAATAGCACCTGAGCACAGTCAGCGGGAAAGCCGATAAGGAATTAACCTCGCTATTAAGACCACGATGTGTTAGAATTTGATAATACGGACAACTATAAATGAGGGTTTGTCCCTTAACCTTTTACCTGAAACCCTACCGCTACTCCTGCAGTAGTTGGCTATGCCAGGCTTTTCAGCAGACACTTAAGCCACCAGTCATATATAGCTTCGAAGATGCCCCTAAATCGTTCACCTGTCACGCCGGGTTAATTAAGAGTTTACTCTGCTGGGTTATATGATAGGACTAGTCTCGTTAGTAAAAGTATTTTACTAAAATGTATTTCCTTAAAATCATATATTATTTTAGTGAGAGGAGGTGGAAAAAAGACGAATTATGAATAAAAATTAATTTATTTAAAAAAAAATTAATAAAAATATGAACTTTAAAAAATATATTACTTTTAAGTTAAAATTTGCATATTATTTTGAAGAAAAATTTTTCTTTAATTAATAGTTTTCGTAGAAAATATTAATTTTTTAAAATTTAATATTACGCAGAACACAAAGATTGGTGCTACTTTAGTATGCGGTCTACCGACGAATGGTTAGGTTTAGTCATGATATTTTCGTTAAAACTAACGAAAATATAATGACTAAACCTAACCAATCGTCCCAATATCAATCGCCCTTGACGATTGGTTAGGTTTAGTCATTATATTTTCGTTAGTTTTAACGAAAATATCATGACTAAACCTAACCATTCGTTGGTAGACCGCATACTAAAGTAGCACCCAAAGATTTCCCTCTCTCAACTTTCTGTATGAAGAAATATTATCTTTCATTGTCTCAAATCACTCAAAAAGAAGGTTTTCGAGACCGTTTCTTCTATCTGAAGAAGTTATGTATCATTAAAAGAAGTTATTATATCAATTGACGAGAAACTTTCATACACAAAAGAAGGAAAATCTTCACCTAAGAAGGCACCGTCAAAAGGAAGTTCTAAGTTTTACATTTAGAAGGTTCTATTTTGAGTGAGTTGCTTTAGTTTTACGAAAGTGCATATTTTCTTTCCTTGTAAATATATAAAGTTTTTTAATACAACTATAAAATATTTCACCTAAAATTAAAGGGTGCTACTTTAGTATGCGGTCTACCTACGATTCGGCGGTCTACCTTTTAACTATATCTTATTATCTTGTTTACTAATTGCTTGTTTACATCCCGATGTCAATCGCCCTTGACGATTGGTTAGGTTTAGTCATGATATTTTCGTTAGTTTTAACGAAAATATCATGACTAAACCTAACCAATCGTAGGTAGACCGCATACTAAAGTAGCACCGAACAAAGTTATAAAATAAATTATAAATTATAAATATCACTTATATAAATTGTAAATATAAATTATAAATCCCTAAGTGAGGCCGAATGCTGCAGAGGTGTCAAACGTAGGACAACTCTGAACAGTTGTTCATACACAACCAAAGTATATCAAATTTGTCAAACAAATTCCTAACTTCAATTGGCGTAGCGAGAAGAATACTCTGTACGTTGCAGGATGGATATCTCAGGAAAGTTGTTCGGATCCGGTAAAAATAAGAAAATTTCTATATTTGTTTCTATATTTATAATCAGCAGAGAAGAATATATTGTAGTTAAATTGAACACTTTCATGCCTGAATTATGAACTTTTTATTTTAATTTTTTATCCTGTTCAAGCCAAAATAACCTCTAGTATTCAGATCGTAACGCTCAAAATCGATTGGCAACCTCATGTTGCCATAAGGCAACTGTCGCCGTTAAAGGGTTAAAGTGTCAAATACAAGTTGTAATGTAAAATTTCCGAAAATTAGGTTAAACATGTGGTACATTTGAACACGACTAATTTATGTGTAATTCCAACAATCGTCTTTCAAACTTAAACAAATAATTTTCCAAAAATTAAAAAAACAATTTTTAAGCAAAAGAAACGTTAATAAATTTTTAAAACTTCTTAATTCGTGAAATATTTAAAATACGGTTGTTTTCCTTTAAACCCAAAAACATTCTTACAAAAAAAAAAAAAATGATAAGGTAGAATAATGGTGACTAAATAACCCTAAGCAGTACTATAGTGAGATGATTTAAAAAATCTTTGAAACCAGCATTTTTGGTTTGGTGAATTAGGTATTTGCAGGAGCGTGCGGCTGCAGCCCTACGGTCCACGAGTGTTGTCCTCACTTATATATATACACTGTGTGTATATATGGGCATACCGTAACACGCTTCAAGCATTGCTGCAGCGACTCGTACAAGCAGACACCTGCTGCTATTCACTCATTCTCATGCTGACACAAGATTTTCCCTCAATCACCTCTTTGCTTTACACAAAGGGCTTCTATTGTTTATCGTCGACCAGACAAAGAAAGCACACATCAAGCGCTTCCATGACAACGACGTCACAACATACCCTTGAGACATCCAACTCAAGCTACGTCTGGGAATCACACACTGGCGCAGCCATGTAAGAACATTGTAACAGGCCCTTTGCCTAAGCCATATTTATTCCTTAATTAAAGTAACTCAGATTCATTCATTCACTTGACTGTAACCTTTTTGTTGTGGCTTTTATCACCTATTTTTGTTTAATTAAAGGAAAATCTAACGAAGCTTCTTAATCAACTTTCTTTATTAATGACAATTATTATTTGATTGAAAGGTGAAATTGGTAACCCATAAACAATCTTTAATTAATCTAATTACATTATTATAGGGCCTATTAATAACAGGACACTATATATACTGTGTATATATATTACATCATGTACGAACGCGCACGATTTTGCATAATGCAAAATTACTCCCACCAGGATTCGAACCCGTCACCTCTTGAACAGAAGATGAAGACGCTAGCCAATACATTACGACGAGATAAAAGTTAACACGACTTGTCATATATTTAAACAACCTAGGAAATGCATAACACTTTCGCGTCCAGAGAATCTTGGTGGCAGTAATATTGCATTATGCAAAATTGTACGCATTCATGCATGACATTCCATCTATGACACCCCGACGTTGCATCAGATAATTTGAATGAAATGGTGGTCATCAAAGCGAAAGCGTTATGCCTTTTCCTGGACGATGAAATATCCGTCATGTTGTATTAACTTCCATCCTGTTGTAGCGTAGTGGCTACCGCCCTCACTTTCTAGGTGGAGAGAGAGAGAGAGAGAGAGAGAGAGAGTTGACAAAAGTAAATATCATAGATACATTCGGTTTTCCCATAGTTTTTGATTTGAAAATAAAAGTCAATAAATAATAACAGATTTATTTAATCACTATATTTAGAATTGTCTAGCTTTCCCCTTTGCATTCTGTAAAGCTGACGAACGTTTTGGCATTCCATTGATGAGCTTTGCCACTTGTACTTGAGGACAATCATTGTGGTGTTCATTTGCTTTTGTCAACACTTTGTATGTAAAGCCTAAAAAGCTTAAGGGCTAAATTAAATAACTAGTCGAGCTTCACAATTATTTATGTCATTGTAAATTGCGAAACTACTGTATTTATTTTATTATTAATAAAGGTTATTCAATTCAATTCAATATGTTTGTCTTTTCGAAGTCGTGATACCACCAATAATTTGATGAAAGCGAAGAAGGTCTTTCGCTCTTGAACTGTTTTTCTTAAACTAAATTTTAACGTAGTTTCACCAAAAATCTATTTTCCTTTATTCTTCCATGAAAAAGTTGAAATTAAGTTGAAATTAATTTTTACGGTGAAAGATTTCTTTTGGCTTGATAGTGTGTCGTTCCCTTGGGAAAGATTTTCACAGGGTTTTTGAGGTGAAAGTGATTCTTCTTTCACTCACGCTCGCTCCCCGTTGGGGGCAGTTTAAAATAAATGCAGAGAGAGAGAGAGAGAGAGAGAGAGAGAGAGAGAGAGAGAGAGAGAGAGAGAGAGAGAGAGAGAGAGAGAGAGAGAGAGAGAGAGAGAGAGAGAGAGAGAGAGTTAATCTAATCGCAATAAAACGAGGTCCGAGTATATATATATATATATATATAGTGGTGCAACGTGTTTTGGGGGTTTTGTTTTTTAATTTGTGTTTTAATCACCATCGATTTTTATTTTTAAAAATAGTCAAAAGTAATTTTATTTATTTAAAATATAGACCTAAAAGTGATTAAATAATGTAGAAAAACCTTCTTTTGGCATATCTTAGGATCATATTAACTCTTACTGTTGTGTACTCCAGGGAGGACGTCAGGCAGGAGACAGGAACTGCTGGAATTCCCGTTTCTTCTGTCACTATCCTCCTTAGCTGATCTTTTTCCGTGTCTCATCTACCCTGTGAACAGTCCATCATACTCTCAAACACACACTTCTCCCTTTTTTCCTCACTACACATACGTGCATCTTACACACTACACATTCTTTTCAAATTTTGCCTCTGGAAACCTTGATTTCGGCTCTCTTCTTTTCCATCTATGGAGTAGTATTTTTTCGGGCGTTCGTCCTTGGCCCCGCCTTCCTATAAAAAAAGTATATAAAGGGTGTCCAAAAAATAATGGGGCCAAAATAATGGGGCAAAAATAATTGGTCAATTTTCTTATTAATCACCATGTATTCAGTACATTCAATGGTTGTTTATATTTCCAAAATGTCCCAGTTTAGAAGACTTTCACATGATGACTATCATTTGTCACAACAATTCGTATTCAATAATGCTCCAACTCCATTAGGTCAATAGCATGATGCTCTTATAGATTGGATCCAGTGACGTCTCTTTCTATGACAGAGTTCTGACAGGTTATTGGGCTTGTCACAATATACAAGTGTTTTAACATACCTCATGGATAAAAATCCGAAGAGGTTAAGTAAGGTGATTGAGGTGGCCATGCTATCGGTCCACCTAGGCCAATCCAGCGTTGAGGAAAAGGATGCGTCTAGAAAGGTGCGAATAGCAATGGCTGTGAAACGGTGTTCAAAGATTACACTTCTCATCGATCGTCAAAGAAATGTGGACCGATTATTTATTGTTCCATGACAGAGAACACTAAACGTTAACTTATGATGAATCTTGTTCATGTTGATGCGTTTCGGCATGGATAGGCTACCTCAATCACCGGACTTAAGCCCTTTGGACTTTTATCTGTAAGGTTATGTTAAATCAGTTGTGTATCGTGACAAACCCAGATATCTGGCAGAACTCCGCCAAAGAATCAGAGGTTACTAGATCCATTCCACAAATATCTTGCTAATGCTCTAATGAAGTTTCAGCGTCGAATACACTCTACAACGATGAATGGATGTTTATCATGTGAACGTGTTCTAAATTTGAACAGTTTGGAAAGGTAACCAAGCACATATATTTTATTTATATATTAATTAATAATAATTAATAAGGAAAACATGACTCGTAATTTTTGAAGCATTGTTTCTCGGATACCCTGTATTTTAACTATCTCATACTATTAAACCAAACCGGTAAAATGCTAAGTACAGTAATTGCTATTGCATTTTGGGTGCTACTGTAGTATGCGGTCTACCGTTAAGTTTCTACTGTAGTATGCGGTTTACCGTTAAGTTTCTACTGTAGTATGCGGTCTACCGTTAAGTTTCTACTGTAGTATGCGGTCTACCGTTAAGTTTCTACTGTAGTATGCGGTCTACCGTTCAAAATATTTAAAATTAATTGAAAATTAATTGAAAGGAATTATAATTTAATTTACACAATTAAGGAATTATTAAAGAAGTTAAACATACTACTACCGCATACTTAACGGTAGACCGCATACTACAGTACGCCCTTGATGATTGGTTAGGTTAAGTCGTGATATTTTCGTTAGTTTTAACGAAAATATCACGACTTAACCTAACCAATCGTCAAGGGCGTACAATTAACCTAATAATAAAATAATAAGAAGATAAGAAGCTATAATTAAAAGGTAGACCGCCGAATCGTAGGTAGACCGCATACTACAGTAGCACCGCATTTTGTTTGTATGTACAGTTGCCCGCATATGTAATGTTCCTCGCCTCACAAACGACTCCGAACATGTGGCAACGCCGCATTGTTAGTCAAGGTACCCCAACTGGGGGAAGGTGGGGTGGAGGGGGATCAATCGAGTCCAACAACATACGTGTATATATAACAGACATATATATCTAAAGGACAATTGAATGTGCAGTCATTGACACACAGGTAATTATAATGAATGTCTGTGTTCATAAAGATAAACAATTAATATGATCGTGAATAGCGTTGAACTCCATGTAGTTTATTAGTCTTATACAGTAATAAGGTTCCATTATGATTACTACAAATCTATATGAACAACTACTACAATAGAACTTTTTATATACTAGTGAATGCGAAATGTTCACCTGCAGGAAATTTTCGCGTTTTTTGCGGTGACTATAGTTTACGCGAAAATATTCAACAGGCGAAAATTTGACAGTTTAAAGTAATCTTTGGAAGATAGTAAGAAAATAAAACTTAGATCGTTAAAATACTTTGTTTGAAAAGTAAATTCAGTATATTGTGATAAAACATTGTAAAGTAAAAGCAGTAAAAACATTTTAAATTATACTGTATTATTAATGTATAACAAGAATGTCATGAATGCCGCTAATTTCCCAACTCTTCCGAATGGTCTCCCTCATTTTGTGTAGATTATCCCATGCAAACACAATCCAATTAGCATGAATAGGTTTCAGGGTGGAGAGATTCATTAACGTTGAGTGCTGCTGAAACTTTATCCGCATACCGAAAGGTAAAACTTGCCTTGATATACGACCTCAACTCGACCAGTTAGAGTCCAGAATAAATGTCGTCATTCATGATGTCATTTAATCTGTAAGATTATAACTAGTAACTGTTGACCGCGAAATTATGATACCGCAAACTCGTCCAAGGATATGAAAGAGCGAAAATTTGCTGCCGCGAAATTAACTGGTTTACAGTATATACTCTACTTAAAACTCATACATTACATATGCGGCAACTGTACAGTGCAATGTACAATTAATTTGGATCACCTGAAGATCAGGGCCCCCAACCTCCTTTAGTTAGCTTTATAAGGCTAACTAACGAAAATATCATGACCTAACCTAACCAATCATCAAGGGCGTCACAATATACAATATACAAGTGTTTTAACATACCTCATAGATAAAAATCCGAAGAGGTTAAGTAAGGTGATTGAAGTGGCCATGCTATCGGTCCACCTAGGCCAATCCAGCGTTGAGGCAAAGGATGCGTCTAGAAAGGTGCGAATAGCAATGGCTGTGAAACGGTGTTCAAAGATTACACTTCTCATTATTGGTTAGGTTAAGTCGTGATATTTTCGTTAGTTAGCCTTATAAGGCTAATTAAAGAAGGCTGGGGGCCCTGATCTTCAGGTGATCCATTAATTTTACTACAGACCTTGGATCACCTGAAGATCAGGGCCCCAGCCTTCTTTAGTTAGCTTTATAAGGCTAACTAACGAAAATATCACGACTTAACCTAACTAATCGTCAAGGGCGTACAGTTGACCTAACGATTGGTTAGGTTAGGTCGTGATATTTTCGTTAGTTAGCCTTATAAGGCTACCTAAAGAAGGCTGGGGGCCCTGATCTTCAGGTGATCCCAGACCTTTATTAATTGCATGTCAGTAAGTACTTTAATATATCCTGTCCCTGATTGTTACTAAGTATTAAAAACAAGAGTTGAAAATGCTGTATTAGGTATCCTCGCAGGCAGTGTTTCTTAAGCTGGGTGTCGAGGGAGGTGCTCAGCTCGGGGATACCAGTGCTAAGCAAAAAAGCAGCCTGTATGGAAAATTGAAATTTATTTCCCAGTGGAAATTACAGAAATATGTAAAATCAGAAAAACTAATTTTTTAAGTGAGAAACTCGCGTAATGTTACAGTTTTACGGATGAAGTTATTTTCTCTTCGTCGAAATCTTCATATGAAACTTTTAGTGTATCTCTTCTAATGAGATACCTGTGCCTGATTTGCATTTTAATCTTCTTATATTCGGCTGAATAGACTAAACGCAGAGTAACACCTAAGCAGTAAATTTCATTGCTTTCTTTTAACTGCAGTTATTGATGAGAAGACCAATTCGCACAAGGATATGGTTGCAAATGGAATTAAAAATTTTGGATATTCACTTTCCGGTTCTCCAAAATGTATACAAGTCTTCTGATGAGAATGACAACTGCAGGATTTGTTAGAAGAAAGTTCAATCAATTTATCGTGCAGATTTCCTGCAAGTTCGGCAGACTCTACCACCCTTTCACTGAACGAATTAAGTATCTACTTCTTAGCAATTTCCATCGTTACATAGTTGAGGAGCCTGTTTTTGTAGTTCGAGTATCCGCATCATTATTTAGGGAAGTAAGATGACGAACTTTTCTTTTATATAAAAAAGTAGTCGCCATCATACAGGGTGTCCCGTAAGTCTGGACCCATAGGGAAAAATAATAAAATTACAAAATAGTCCAAAAATTTATTACATAATCTGTTCAAAGTGTCCGCCGTTGTGTCGCACACATAGTTGAAGACGCAATCTCCACTGCGACAGCACTTTCTGAATCACAGTCGCAGAAATTTCTGACACGCCTCCACAATGCGTGCTTTAAGGTGGAAAATGTTCTGAAGTTTGACCTCGTACACTTTGGCTTTCAAGTGGCCCCACAAATAAAACTCCAGTGGAGTAAGATCATAATAAAAAAATAATAAAAATAATAATAAAAATAATAAAAAATATATTATAAATAAATTTTTGGACTATTTTGTAATTTTATTATTTTTCCCTATGGGTCCAGACTTACGGGACACCCTGTAGAATAAGTTGAGGAACACCTGTCTTGGGCCGTTATAAAGTTATAAAAACTTTTTTAACTCTTATACGTACGCTAGATATTTTTCTTTGTTTTTATAATACTTAGCAATTATTTTATTGGCTATTTAATTATCAATATTTTTAATTTGAAATATAAAAGATGTTGTTACGCTGCTGCTGCTATAGCCCGTAGGCCCAAGTTTAATTAAAAGAAAATCTATTTTACATACTTGAAATTTATGTTTTACATGTTTTTCCAACATATAAACAGTAATTTGAGGAAACCACATGTTTTTTCTACTGTATGTAAACGGATTTCGTATTGGATACGGTAAATAACAAAATAAAAGCCTCAAAAGAAACCATGTTTTTTTTTTTTGGCTAAAGTTAAGCGAGCGAAAAACTTTTTGTGGCAACACACACACACACACACACACACACACACACACACACACAATATTATAGATATGGGGGGGGGGATTGAGGAATGGCAATCTTGTTTTTATTGGTGGCAGATACAAATGCAGAATCGGTGTGGAATATATTTTTGGAAAGAGTACAAAAGGACAATGGTGTGGAATGATCTTCATTATTTTCTCAGACTGGAAGAAGTAACATGTGCGTGGGCACTTCACTGGAGAAAAATTCTCACCAAATTATGCCCTTATTGGCATTCGGGTCACATGCACGTTTGTAAAGTGAAATTTCATGTCTTCTTTCGATATTTGGAATAGCGAAATTTTACTTAACCTTTAATAGAATTCTCTAAAAGGAAATTTTTTATATGCTCGTACACTTCGTTGTGTTGTACGGGTCTTATTGGATGCCATGAGTGTGTGGGTATATATATATATATAAGTGTATTTTAATTTTATATCTAAATATATATATATACATTAAAATATTTTGCATATAAATTGTATATTAGTTACATATTTTAATGTAATCTTTATGTAACATTGAAATCAGGGTGTAACTTTAACGTAACATTTTAAGTAAAAAAAAATATAAGAACATAATTTACTCCGTAACTCTTTGTTGTATGATTTTTACTCCTCTTAAAAGCATAACTTAGGCGTAACGTTTTAAATATACCCTATAAAATTCCCTAATTTGCATAATACATTATATTCATAGTATAAAAATGGAGATTATAATTAAAATAAAGGAACTGTAAGCAAATTTGATGCTTACGTTTCTAGTTAACTGTAATCATAAGCATACATTACTTTTGTGTTACTCTGATCTCTCTATCAATATAAATTTGAACTGACTGGCGGAAGGCAAAATAGTAAAGATGTTTAAAAAAAGCCTGTATGAAGAATTTTTTATTTAATATTCATTACATGGAATGGTTTTTTTTTTTTAAACGAAGAAACTGTATTCTATTTTGGATCACCTGAAGATCAGGGCCCCCAGCCTTCTTTAGTTTAGCTTTATAAGGCAAACTAACGAAAATATCACGACCTAACCTAACCAATCGTCAAGGGTGTACAGTTGACCTAACGATTGGTTAGGTTAGGTCGTGATATTTTCGTTAGTTAGCCTTATAAGGCTAACTAACGAAGGCTAGAGGCCCTGATCTTCAGGTGATCCTATATTTTTACTCTGAATGAAAATATCTTAGTTTTTGAAATATGATTTGTTTGTCTATTTGTATGTCAATTCAGATTTTTTAGTTTACAAGGAGAGGTGTACATATAAGTGAGTGAGTCGGAGGGAATCTCGCGATTGTGACGTCATCTTGATCGCGGCTGTGTCTATGGAAACGATGGGTTTATTCACTCACTATCCAGAGATGGGAAATCGGATCGGATTCGAATCGATAATCGGAATTAATCGATATTTTTTGAGAAATCTGAATCGAAAAAAAATTCGAATCGAAAAACGGGCGCGGATCTGAATCGAAATTTTGATCCGAATCGAAAAGAAACGATGAATCCGAATTCGAATTCAAATCGATAAAAATATGGATCCGGATTTTAAAAATTTGGTTATAACTTATAAATAACTTATAAGGCTTATTAACGTTTCCGGTTTCACCACAGGTAAAGACTGACCTTTCCGAGAATCTGTTTGCTCGGACAAAAATCATACTAATCCTATACTCCATCCATTAAGGTGCTAATCCTAATCCTTAAATTTTGGTATTGTCCGAGAGTGACAATTTCACACGCTCCTCAAAGAAATAACCTTTTGCCTTCGAACATTGAAAATATCTTAGTTGTCAGGGCTAATTTTAATTTGTAAATTTGTATCTATACAGTGGATATATTTCTTAAAGTATTATTATCATATTTTAATTTTTATGTATGCTATAATTAATATTTCTTGTATATATGAGCCTTAATTGTTTAATAAATTAGCTTATATGAATGATATTTTTTTTGCACCTTATAAAGAGTAAATCTAAAGTTATTATTTAGATCGTTAATAGACTGAGAATTATCTGTATTATTTATTAAAAATGAAACTTATTAATAATAGCCACCCCTTCACTAAAACAACGATGATAGGTATAATTTTATTAAATGAACTCATAAAAATCAAGAAAAATTAGGCCTGGATCCGAATCGGATTCGAATCGGATCGAAATCGAAAAAGAAATAATCCGAATCGGAAAAAAATTCGAATCGATAAAAACCGAAAAATTTGAATCCGAATTCGAATCTATATTTCTAATTACGTGAAAATCGGATTCGAATTTGAATCGAAAAAGATTTCGATTTCCCATCCCTGCATATAACTGATCTTTAGAAATCAATTTAAAACAAGGTGATTATGGCCTGTATTGCAATTAGTTATCTAGTATTACAAAATGTTAGTAGTTTACACAGTCGAGTATATCGAGTCTAACGTGATAAATACATACTAAAGTTTTTTATTACTTCTAAATATGAGTCTCAATCAAAGTATTTAAAACACATTCAGAATTCCCTTCACTTAAGTTTGGAAATACGTCGTGTATTGTTAAATTTTCTAGCGTAACCTTCGACTTCTTTAACCCTTAATCCCTACCCATTATAAAAGTTACGATAGCAATACTCGGGGTACTGAGGTACGCGAGTACCCCTGGTAGGGTTTAATGGTTAAAGGTTTGTCCCAATGAAAGATCTTCCCGTCTTATAAATAAAGTCTTAAAGTGCCATTAATTTTCCCATACATTCAATTATAAGTAGGTCACAGTTGGCAATGGTCGAGCATCGGTCCTAATGTCGCGCATTTGACTTAAAAAAAAAAAAATCCCTAACAAAACTGTTACAGTGAAGGAAATAAAATTAATGTGAAACATTACTTTTAGTAACGAAGTTACGAGAAGTAATTTTTAATTTAATAATGTTTAATTTTAAAAAGTGTGAACAAAATATGCCCACGAATGTTTTACCTCAAAACGCTATTTTAGCAATATATATATATATATATATATATATATTATATATATATTATATATAAACTGCAAACACGCAGTATAATTAACGTAAAGAACGACGCTTGTATAGGAGAATATTCCGCGCAAGATGAGAGAGAGAGAACGAAACAAATGAAAAAATGAGGGAACCACCCGGGAATCGAACCCGGGATCTTCCGATTGCCGGTCAGATATGATAACCATTACATCATGGGCCTCACTCAGTCAAATGCCGTAATTCTTCTACATACGCGCAGGGTGGTTCCCTCATTTTTTCATTTGTTTCGTTCTCTCTCTCATCTTGCGCGGAATATTCTCCTATACAAGCGCCGTTCTTTACGTTAATTATACTGCGTGTTTGCAGTTTAAATGTATATAATGTACGACATGCAGGAGGTGCCCCCTTGGGGCATTGGTTTCTGCGCGTATGTAGAAGAATTACGGCATTTGACTG
Source organism: Bathynomus jamesi (assembly GCA_023014485.1). NCBI lineage: Eukaryota > Metazoa > Arthropoda > Malacostraca > Isopoda > Cirolanidae > Bathynomus > Bathynomus jamesi. Next base: position 69,439 of record JAJOZX010005286.1, read on the forward strand.
AGTGAGGCCCATGGTGTAATGGTTATCATATCTGACTGGCAATCGGAAGATCCCGGGTTCGATTCCCGGGTGGTTCCCTCATTTTTTCATTTGTTTCGTTCTCTCTCTCTCATCTTGCGCGGAATATTCTCCTATACAAGCGTCGTTCTTTACGTTAATTATACTGCGTGTTTGCAGTTTAAATGCATATAATGTACGACATGCGGGAGGTGCCCCCTTGGGGCATTGGTTTCTGCGCGTATGTAGAAGAATTACGGCATTTGACTGAGTGAGGCCCATGGTGTAATGGTTATCATATCTGACTGGCAATCGGAAGATCCCGGGTTCGATTCCCGGGTGGTTCCTCATTTTTTCATTTGTTTCGTTCTCTCTCTCTCTCATCTTGCGCGGAATATTCTCCTATACAAGCGTCGTTCTTTACGTTAATTATACTGGGTGTTTGCAGTTTAAATGTATATAATGTACGACATGCGGGAGGTGCCCCCTTGGGGCATTGGTTTCTGCGCGTATGTAGAAGAATTACGGCATTTGACTGAGTGAGGCCCATGGTGTAATGGTTATCATATCTGACTGGCAATCGGAAGATCCCGGGTTCGATTCCCGGGTGGTTCCCTCATTTTTTCATTTGTTTCGTTCTCTCTCTCATCTTGCGCGGGATATTCTCCTATACAAGCGTCGTTCTTTACGTTATATATATATATATATACACACACTAGAGGCGGGGCCACCAGCTTGACCTCCGTGTGAAGAGAGACCAACGCACGAAACAACATAAGGTTCATAAGGTAAGGTAAGGTATATATATATATATATGAAAATGAAAAGGTTTATTGGCAGACTATAGTCCATATGACAAATATTATTAATACAATGACAGTTCATATACCAAGGATAGAAATATATACAATTTATTAGAAATAATACTATAATGTCGAAGATAAGTGGAGCTACAGACAGACGTTTTCGTACCAAGAAGTCCATAGCTTAGAGGATAAATGGCAGGAATCATGGATAGCTTGGATGATCTGGTTGGTTGATTTTTTAATTCTTTGCATTAGACTATGTTGAGCACGTCTTGTTACATCCGGGAAGCTCGGGACATTGCGGGTAGCAAACATTTGCGAAGCTGAGCATTTCAGGGGGTAATTTATGTAAGAGTCTGAAAGACCTGTTGTACAGCAAATTTAGGGTTCTGCCAGAACCTTTTTTATAATTCACCCACAGTTGCTGTCCGTATATATTACTGCAGAAAGTACGAGAGTGTGTCTTTAACTTCACTTGTACAGAATCGAAAGTTCCTTATGGTCATATTCGCTTTAGCACACAGGCTTCGAGATTGTTTTCTATATCCGAGTCACCACTCAAGGAGCTGGTAATAGTTTGACCCAAATACTTAAAAACTCTTGTACTTCCTCAATTACTTCACCTTTCATTTTAAACCTTATATTAGCTGGCTGATTACAGCTTTTAGGATGAAATTGCATAACTTTAGTTTTTGTAACATTAAAAAGAATATCATGTTTCTGCGAATACACTTCGCAGACGTTTAGTAGCTGATCCAGACCTTTAACAGAGGGACTTATTAACACCATATCATCGGCATAAACTAAGTTATTTATCCTTGTGTTATCTATACAACATCCCACTGTTGCCTCATTAAGTGAAGCAATTAATCTGTCAATATACACATTAAACAGCATAGGGGAGAGCAAGGAGCCTTGTCTCACCCCGCAAGAGGAGCCAAAACACTCAGATTGTACATTGCCCCACCTAGCAGTGAAAGATTGGTGGGAATACCAAAATTTCAATAAATTTAATATGTACATGGGAACCTTCCTGTCTTCTAGTTTTGCAAATAAAATATTGTGGTTCACTCTATCATATGCCTATCATATATACAGGGTGTCCCAGAATTAACTATCTATTTCAATGAAATCGGACAAATTTTTTAAAAACACACTTTTATTTATGTTTATCATGTTTAATATGTGTTAAAAATGTATAAATTTCTAAATTTTTTTCATAATTTTATTTTCATAATTTTTTCATAGTTTTTCATAGTTTTATTTTTAGAATGGCAAAGAGACTCTCCAAAAGTTAACGTGTGGCTTGGAATGACCAAATCCAAAATTTATGGCCCATTCTTCTTTGCGGAAGCAACTGTAACAGGTACCGTCTACCTTGATATGCTTCAGCAGTTTCTCGAACCACAGCTTCTTGATGATGGCATTCTTGATAATGTTGTGTTTCAACAAGATGGAGCACCATGTCATTATGCTCTAATTGTTCGAGAATACCTCAACAGACGCTTCCGAATCGGTGGATTGGACGTGGAGGACCTCGACCTTGGCCTCCGCATTCTCCGGATTTGACACCCCTGGATTTCTTTGCATGGGGTTTCATAAAAACAAAGGTTTATCGCCAAAAGACCAATAGTTTAGCTGAACTTAAAGAACGCATCCAGTTGGCAGTGCGGGAGATAACACCTGAAATGCTTCAAAATGTGTTTCGCAGCGCTGAGGATAGATTTGAAATTTGCAGAGATACAGACGTGCACATGTTGAAACTTCTCAATAAAGTTTTGACTTATGATTTATAAATCTATTTGTTTTTGTATCATAATTTAGTAATAAACACAAAATTATGTCAGTTTTTATTAAATTTGTCCGATTTCATTGAAATAAATAGTTAATTCTGGGATACCCTGTGTATATATATATATATATATATATATATATATATGTGTGTGTGTGTGTGTGTGTGTGTGTGTACACACACACACACACACTTTATTTATTTATGTATTTATTTATTGATAACGCGGGGTCACACTCCGATGGAGCCCACACGATAGAGCAGTCCGCGTTATCTGTTGTTAAAGATCTTATATTGGAAAAATGGGTTAGATCTCAATCTACCGCAAATAAGATACTGTCAATAAAATAAAGGGTGTGCATAAAGTAACGCGAGTGAAGAGACATATCCGATTTGAATTAGATTAACGCGAGTGAACATGGACGAGTAATATTTATTACATTTACTTTATAACAACTTTATATTCGATAGTAAGGTTTGTAAGAGGTGTTAAAAATGTTTTTACCGAGTTAAAAAAAAAGTTGAAACTAGTTTAAACCAGTTCAAATCGGATTTGTTTCTTTATTTGCGCTACTTTATACACACACACACACCCTGTAGAATAATAATTAAGTTTATAGCAAATATGTAAAGGCAAGTAAAAAATAAAATATAAACTATAACACACCGTTCATATCACACTGTAAGTCATACAATATCAAGCTCTCGACTCGCGTTTGACACTATTTCTCTGTGGTTGTTGGGCGCCTGGCTTGAATATTGTACGTTTAGCTTCGAAAATATCACGTTTCTGGTATCTTGGCCAGTAATAAAATATAATTGTTCCATATATTTTTGCCGCGTTATTCGCGTACCGCATTACTGAACGGGTATTGTGATATATACTCGTATATATGAGATTTATTCTTCTTGGATGCACGTATCAATCCTTACAACCTTACAAAGGTTCCACGTGATGATTTCTCATTTCGCGAAGGTCAAGCGTGTCGCCCCTCCTCTCGAGTTGGCCTGGTGAAGTAGTGAGTTGGATTCTTGCGCTCTCCACCTCACATAGCCAGGTACGCCCGGCTCATCGGGGATTGTTCTGAGCCAGGCGTCAAGTCTTCTTTTGAAGATTTCCACTTCAACTCCCTTCGTGTTTCTTAGGTCTTTGGGCAACTGATTAAATAGTTTTGGTCCTCTCACTACAAAACTATTTTCTTTCAGGGTTAAGGATGTTCCCTGTCTCGCCTTCAATTTGGGAATACGACACAGTCTACCGCTTCTACTTTCCACCGTTGTTTGGGGAGTTATGGGATTCAGAGTAAGATTAGGGACTAGTTTCTCCATTATTTTCCAAGTGTAAATAATGGTGTATCTCTCTCTTCTCCTTTCCAGTGAATATAGGTCTAGTTCTCGTAACCTTTCCCAGTAATTTAGTTCTTTGCACCCATTGATCTTGGCTGTGAAACTTCTTTGAATCCCCTCCAGCTGTCTAATGTCTTCTTTTTTATATGGGGATGTTAGGACCGAGCAGTATTCCAGTTTGGGTATTATCAGGGTTTTCAGTAGAGGGATCATTACATTCCTATCCCTTCGTTTAAAAGTTCTCAATATCTGACCCGTTATTCTCTTTGCTCTGTTTACTGCTATCTTATTTTGTGTTTCAAATTTCGCATCATCTGTCATTACAACCCCTAAATCTTTTGCTCTGGAATTTCTCTGGACTTCCTGTCCATTTAGGGTATAATATTCCATGGACTTTAGGTCTTCTCTTTTTCCGTACCGTAATAGCTGAAATTTCTCGGTGTTAAACTTCATATTGTTGTCTTCCGTCCACTTGTAAATTTTGTTTATGTCGGTTTGTAGAGATCCTATGTCTTCTGGTTTTCGTATTTTTCTACTGATCTTTGTGTCATCTGCAAAGGATGTTACTGTGCTGTCTCTGGTAACGTCCTCATCTATGTCAGTTAGCATGATTATGAAGAGTAGTGGAGCTAATACCGTTCCTTGTGGTACTGAGCTGAGGACCTCTGATTCTGATGAAGATACTCCTTGTACTGTAACGACTTGCCTCCGCTCACTAAGGAAATTATATATCCATTTCCCTACTTTTCCTGTTATTCCCATATATTTCAGTTTATGTATTATGATTCCATGGTCACACTTGTCGAACGCTTTAGCAAAGTCTGTGTATAGTACATCATAGTTTTCATTACTTTCAAGTGAATCAATAATGTTGTTGTAGTGTTCCATTAGTTGTGACAGGCATGATCTGCCTGACCGAAACTCGTGTTGGTTATCATTGAATTTTTTCTGAGTTTCCAAAAAGTCATAGATTTTCTGTCTAACAATTCTTTCAAATATTTTGGTGAGATGAGATGTAAGCGACACTGGCCTATAATTTTTGGCCTCGGATCGATCTCCTCCTTTATATATTGGGACTATGTTCGCGCTCTTCAGGCGATGCTGCTACTACTATTACTACTACTACTAATAATAATAATGATAATGATAATAATAATGATAAAGAACTAGATTGATCAAGAGTTATTCAGTTCTAGCTGAATGAAGGGAAATAAATTTTTAGATAAGTGGGTGTCCCTACGAGCCCCGAGAGATATAGGTAAAAGGTTTACGTTAGAAAAGGAAATTAAAAATTCAACTGGTTACAAAGTATAAAATACTTAAAAAAAATATATAATTCATATTAATATAACATGATAAGAAATAAAAATATAACGCAAACTTATTTTTCTAATCATAACATAATTGATATACAAATAAAGTTAGAAGTCAGAAGACCTAAAATTCATCGGAGAGAATTAGAAGGAATATTTGTGAAATTAAATATAATTGAAAGAAAGTAAATTGGACAATTATATGAATGAAGAATTTAAAAGAAGTAGATTGGGAATTGCTACTTCATGAAAAAAACTAAAATAAAACAAAATTAAACTATATTGCTGAAATATGTTTCGAAGAGACAGAAATAAAGTGTACCAAAGTCGAAAGAAAAATCAGAACGCCTTTGAGACACCTGAAACAAATCGTAAAAACTATACACAGATGCGAAATAAGTGCAAGGAGACTCAAGGCCGGTGTCTGTAGCTCAGTGGGTAGAACTGTTTCCTTATAAGCGAAGTGAAGACGCTGAGGTTGAAGGCTCAGACCCCGATGATACTGGTAATAATACGAGTGATACAGGAGTTAGCACATTAGTTTGCCTGACCGTTGTACCAGTTACTGGCCATCCAGAATAATTATTAAGGAGATTCAAGCTAGAAAACAAACTATGCGAAATAAAAATTAACCTAAAACAAACAACATCCACAAAACACTCGAAGGGGTAGACAAGATACAGTAGCTGAAAACTTAAAAAGTAACCGAAAATATTTCTACACCCTCCCGACAAGGAAAATGAAATGTAAAGAAACTGTTGGATCATTAAAAGATGGAGTAAATGAATACACAAATGACTCAGAAAAAATTAGGAACCTGCTTTAGGTACAATTTAACTCGGTGTTCAGTACCCATAAGCCCGAGATGAAAACAGAAAATCTGGATAAATTCTTTGACATACAAATTAGTCAAGAACATGAAAGGTACATAATTAAGGCTCTATTACAAATACGAGAAAATTAAGCACCAAGGCCAGACGCATAAAGTGCTAGGTTTCTGAAGCAATGGAAAGAGAATTTAGCCAAGCCACTATTTTTACTATGGAGGAAATCATGTAGTACAGGACAAGCCTCACTCCCATTAGAAAAATAAAATAAAAAATTGCTTCCTTATTCAAAGGAGGTAATAGAGTAATGTCTAAGAATTATCATCTCCAAACTTTATTATAAAGTGTTTTGAACGTGTAGAGACAAAGTTGTTCATTTCCTACAAGAAAATAAATTATTCCATCCGAACCAACTTGAATTCAGAGCTGGAAAATTATGCCTATCGCAGTTATTAGAACCTCAAAAGAAAATACTGGAAGAGTTGTGTTGAAATCAGAATGCTGATGTAATTATACGCTGGTTTTACTAAAGCCTTAGATAAAGTGATCATGGGATTATAGCACACAAACTTAAAAAAACAGGAATCACTGGAAAGCTAGGACGATAGCTATTTAATTTTCTGACTGAAAGAACATAAGGAGTATTACTAAAGTAAGTTGAATGTAAAATCTCAAAAGTCATCAGCTCTGTTCCCCAACGTACAGTATTAGCTCACTTGGTATTTATAATATGGCTTGCAGATACAGTGCAGTTACTAAAGACAGCGTCACATCTTATTTACCCGACGGTACAAAGATATGCAAGGAATATCAAATGAAGGTGACAGAGAAAAATTACAAAATAACATTGAATTAAAAATATAGAAGAGTTTAGTCCTATCAATAACTGAATACTGCTTAGTACTCATAAGCCCTTACATAAAGCCAGATATTGCAAACGTAGAATCCATACAAAGAACCTTTACGTCTAGGCTAGAGGAAACGAAAGATAAGAGACTTTTGGTGACGACTACAATCCCTGAAACTCTACTCTTTGGGAAGAAGACATAATCTATACACAATAATATACATATGGAATATACTGGACGGATATGTACATTTTCTACTATCCCAGCTGCGATGGGACAGGAGCCATGAAAACGAGAATGGAAAACGCACAAAATACGAGCCCCTCTTTAACATGCTGCCAAAAAAACTGAGGAAACTCCAGCATACCAACCTAAATAACCTCAGATATGCACGGAACAGGTTTCTGTACAAAATCCTCGACTGGCTATGCGTAACTGGATATGAAGGCAGGATGAGAGTTGAAAACTATTCTTCTCTAGCAAATCCCACAAATCAGGCTTGATGCTGCAAAGGGATCAAACACAGGTCGATCCTGAACAATTGTTGGAAGCTACACTGTATATATATATTGTGCTAGGTGTTAAAAATTCTTTTCCTTTGGTAAGAAAACCGGTACCGGGGAAACATTGGAAACCGGAGCGTATATAATTGGAATAAACTGCTCGTATAAACTCCATCTTTTCCCTCCATCTGTCGCTAATTATATATAATTATTTTCTAATTACGCTTCATTACCGTTGTCCACGCGCTAAAAACAAATGAAAAATAGCTCTTTGCCATTATTAATATATAAAAACGTCTAAAAACTGGTCGAGGGTGAAGACATTAAGCTGGAATTAACGCTCGCTAAAAACTTAAATATATTTCATATGAACAAATTTATGGAATGTTTAAGAGATTATTTTCAAGGAATTCCTCTAATATATATATATATATATATATCCAGACGACAAAGTGATGTGAATTTAGGTCAGACTCATTTCGCCAAAAGGGTGTTATCTGCAGCTGCTTCGGTGATAACGTCTGTGAGTTAATTTGTTCATCTTTCGAAATGGGGGAATAAAGGTTGACCGGACAGGAAGGATTCGGTCCATAAGGTGAAAAGGGAATATCATAGTGAAGAGCACTAAACATAATGCAGGCAGCAGATTTGAAGGCATTTAGTTCTTCTTTATGAATGTAATAAGTAGTGGTGCACCGATTAACCGGCATCGGCACCATGCATGCCGATTAATCGGCAATGCAAGGTATTTTCCTAATATCGGCATGGCCGATTAATCGGCTTGCCAGGTGCCGATACCGATTAATCGGTGCACCACTAGACCAATAAGGTCAATGAAAATTCTCAGTAATTGAGAATTGAATCTGCTTCACTTTTAATTTTTCATATTTTTCTTATTTTTCTTCATGAGCCGTTATTACAAGGCCTATTTTAGTTACGTTTAATATTACAGACTTTATTGGAGTACTTACTGATAGGAATGTCAATAACAGCCTTTTTGCTGGACAAATATGGGAGCGAGAATATTCATCCTTTCGAGCCTGTTCCGTTCTCTCTCAGTTTCAGTCTGTTCCACCGACGTGTTACTGTTAAATGAAGGCTAAAATGACAGCTAAGGTACATATTGCTATAGAAGGACGGTTAAGTGTCTTTCGTTGTCCATAAGCTACGTAAATAACACGAGTGTAATACGTTCCCTTTTAACGATTCCGTATCCGCTGACTCGGGGACCAGTCAAGAACATAAAAATGAATAGAACGCGATTCGAGGAAGGAAGGAAGCCAAGTTGGTTGGTTGGGTAATGAAAGATAATAAGCCGGTTGGGTAATGAAAGATAATAAGCCGGTTGGGTAATGAAAGAGAAAAACCTGGCTGGATAATGAGAGTGAAGAAACTGTTGGGTAATGAGAGAGAAAAAGCCGGTTGGGTGATCAGAGGAGGAAAAAAACGTTTCGATAATGAGAGAAGAGAAACCGATTGGATAATGAGATGGAAAGGACGAGAAGACAAAATAGAAACATTAAATAAACTAGATTTAACGGAAGCTTAATTGCGCGAAGAAATATATGCAACTCGTAAAAATGGTTCCTGCCAAACATTAATATTTATATTACATATCGGGTGATTTTTTTTAAACGTGTGACATTTTAAAAGGTTTGTATTTTTTATTAGGTGAAATAAAAGCATGATATTTTTATTGTTATCGTCTCTGCACATGGGGAATTAGTCCCCTAGTACAAAAACATGCTGTATGTGATGTCCTCTCATCCCACGATGCACGATACTTTCGATGGAAGAGTCTTGTCCAATAGATTTCCTGCGGTTTATGATAAAAGAATATGGCCACCAACATCGCCAGATCTAAACCCCTGACTTTTATCTGTGGGGTTATTTAAAAGATAGGGTGTTTAAACAGAATCCATACACAATACAATAATTATAAGCATCAACTGAACAAGAAATTTCTCAGTTTTCAACAGATACTCTGTCCAGAGGAGTGGTGCAAAATTTTGTTGTTCATGTGCAAAGAGTTAATGAGCTGAGAAGACATCACATAGAGTATGTTTTGCACTAAGGAACAGATTCCCCATGTGTATAGAAAGTATAGTAAAAACTTCATGCTTTTGTTTCGCTTAATAAAAGGAATACAAACCTTTTAAACTGTCAGATGTTTAAAAAATCACCCGATACATCTTGTCACTTTCGTTTCTGACCGTGTCACCGATTATCACAACTGACTCCATGACCTAGTTGCCCAGTTGCACTCTATATACATAGGTACAGGGTGTCCGAGAATTATCTGTACAAGTTTTGGCTGTTATTAAAAGTCAACCATGAAGTGTAGAAATTCCAGTGTTGTCCCATTTTACAGAGAATCTCATTACGTTTTTTCTGATACCAAGTTTTGACAAGTTTTTTAGAAATTCCAGTGTGTCCGAACATTATCTGTACAATTTCATCTTTTAATAAAATTCTTGATAACACACGTAAAATTCTTAAACAAGATTATTTAGAATCTGTATTTTCACAAGTTTCTTTTATTAAAGTAACGTTGTTACAAACATTCGATATGTGCACCATCACTGATTCGCAAAACATCCAATCGATAATCCAAATGTTGCCATGTCTGTCACCCGCGTACAAAAAAGAAAAAACTTGTCAAAACTCGTTATCAGAAAAAACTTAATGAGTTTCTCTGTAAAATGGGACAACACTGGAATTTCTACACTTCATGGTTGACTTTTAATAACAGCCAAAAATTGTACAGATAATTCTCGGACACCCGGTATATATATATATATATCAAAGCTATTGACTTCTCCTTATATATACAGTATATATATATACAACACACACGAGTATATGAATAATAATTTAAATTTTTTGTTATTCAAAAGATTATAAGATTGATACAGTTACAATTGTTTTTATTCTAAATAAGGACATAGAATTTTAAGTACTACAGCTGAAGAACCGCCAATTAGGAGGCAATGATAATTACCTTGAAGCTGGATTATTTATTTTATTTAATTTGGCCCTTAAGCTTTAGGCTTTACTGGGCTCTAATTAAAAATAAAACAGATAGTTATTATTCATAATAAATAAATAAATAAATATTATTAATAGTTAAGGTATGTATTAATCTTAAATTATAATTATCGATATGACAAATGCAAGGTCATTATTGAAGGTGTTATACCAATACCATACATGGCAATAATTACTTACAATAGACACAATTTATATACTGTACGTACAGGGTGTCCCGAAAGTCTTGTTACACCTATGTATAATCTCGGAATATTAAATGATATTTGGTTCCAACAGGATGGAGCACTTCCCAACTATTCCTTGAGGATTCGTGAATATTTAAATGAGGTGTTTCTGATCGATGGATTGGGACATTAAAATGCAACATTAAAATGGCCTCCGAGAAGCTCAGATCTCTCGAGTTGTGACAATGCATTATGGGGATTTATAAAGGAAAAGGTTTCTCAAAAACGTTATGATTCCAGTGATCTTTTAGTCCGTCATTGAAATCATAACGTTTTTGAGAAACCTTTTCCTTTATAAATCCCCAAAATGCATTGTCACAACTCGAGAGATCTGGGCTTCTCGGAGGCCATTTTAATGTTGCATTTTAATGTCTCAATCCATCGATCAGAAACACCTCATTTAAATATTCACGAACCCTCAAGGAATTGTGGGGAGTTGCTCCATCCTTTTGGAACCAAACATCATTTAATATTCCGAGATTATGCATAGGTGTAATAAGACTTTCGGGTCATGACACTTACATGCAGTAATTTGGATTTAATACTGAAATAATAATTCATCAGTATACATTGGTTAATACTACTCGTAGTTTGCCGCACTTAAATAACGTAAATATTGTTAATTTAAAGAAGCAATTTGCTCATTAAATTAATTTTTATTAAAGGTTTAGGAGAAATAAAAGAATAAGATACGGAGAGAAGATTGAAGAGGGAGAGAAGATGATTCCCATCGAAGATTTTCTTTCTAATTGGAGGCTAAAATTTGTCTGAGAATCGTTCACTCGTAAATTTGTGTCCAGATTTTTCTAAATATCAACTCTTTCGTATGCGAGACATTCTCGACGTTTGTTTCAAGTGTAATTTAGTTTTTGGAAATATATTTTTATCATGTTTTAGTTTCATTGAATAATGTAATGATGGGGTTGTTGAACCTCCTTCGCAACATCTAAGGTCATATGACTGAAGGGACCTACACCATTATGTGGGATCCGAACCACGGGTCAGTAAGTAATCTGGACGTAGAGGTCGGTCTCCCATTCAACTACTCTCCAAACTCAGTGTTGTTTAACTTCGTTGATCGACGGGAAGCGAGGTTAGGACAATGGGCAAGACGTAGCCCTTTCACCGAATTGTTTACTTGGTTGTTTGATATGATTTCCAAATTAAGACAGGACTTCGTTATAGAATATTTTATAAATATGCAAACAGTTATTCAGCTTGCGAAGGTCATTAAGCTTAAAAAGTTTGAGGGACATGAACATATACAGTATCTTGTGTATTCTCGGCTGTTTGTTTGGCACCTGATATGATTCTGACAATTTTTGTATACAATACGTTTAATGGATAAATAATATAATGGTTTGTATTTCGCCAAACTGCTATGTTATATATAGGATGTAAAAGTGTGCAAGGGTGTAAAAGATAGATTGAGAAGTATGTATTTTACTAAGAATGTTGTACTTTAATTTATGCAAGATGTAAATGAATTTTGACAGTTTATCACACCTAACAACTTTTATCTCTGATACTCTATTAATTATAGTGTTATTATATTATAATATACGTAATTTATAGTTTGTGTAAAAAACTTCACTTTTCTACGTGAAGGTCAAAATATCATCATAAAAACCCACTCTAATAGACAGAGGTTATTTCCACAACAATTTCGATGCCCACTGGCATCCTCTTCGGGTGGATACAGAAAAACGAATGAGCCATTCGTTTTCTGTATCCACCCAAAGAGGATGCCAGTGGGCATCGAAACTGTTGTGAAAATAAACTGTCTATTAGAGTGGGTTTTTATTATGAAATTTATAGTTTGTTTGGATCTTATTAAAAATTTGGACTGTGTCAAATTTTTTTGAAAATTTTGTCACTAGTACAGTTTTTTATGCTGATTCTAAATATGCAACTCATTTTTTGCTGAAATAAATATTTAACATTTTATTGGCGTTTGTTTGCAGGAATAGTGCCAGCTTCTCCATACGAACTCGCAAAAAACAGTAATTTTTGTTGTTATTAATGTTTATTTGTTGCCTGCTTACACCTAGTTTAGTGTGAATATTATTGTTGTAGTGTGAGCATATATGATAATGCAGTGCTGTAATCTATCTACTTGCGAGTTGCCTCCGGTCAATTGAATGCCCGGTTAGGTCAATTGAATGCCCGGTTAGGTCAACTGAATGCCCAGTTAGGTCAACTGTACGCCCGGTTAGGTCAACTGTACGCCCTTCAGGATTGGTTAGGTTAAGTCGTGATATTTTCGTTAAAACTAACGAAATATTATGACTCAACCTAACCAATCGTCAAGGGCGTACAGTTGACCTAACCGGGCATTCAGTTGACCTAACCGGGCATTCAATTGACCGGGGAACATTAATAACAACAAAAATTACTGTTTATGCGAGTTCGTATGCAGAAGCTGGCACTATTCCTGCAAACAAACGTCAATAAAATGTTAAATGAAATAGTCTTCCTAAACGCGCAGCTCTAACGTCATTAAGATGAAGTCCATCTCCGAGGAACAAGTCCCTCCTGCCGTAGAAACTGTTCCAAAAATTCTAAAAATGCACTCCTTGCTGTAGAAATCGCTACGTTGGATAATTCGAGGAAGTATGCCTGTTAAAACAATCTTAGTTTTTTTCCTTTAGTCGCTCTAGTAAGTCCCTGTACCTAGCCAGCAGCTCTTCCGATCTAGAATTTAAAACGTTATTAGTACCGACATGAATAACATACGTTGTGTCCGCAGAGGTTCCGTCTGTAAAATGGTCAACACTATTAGTTATATCCTCCACCCTTGCTGCCCTCGAACAATGGAATCGCCAACGAGTCGTATTTCCGGTTCATCAGCATCTTCGAAACCTAAAACAGAAAACTTATTGTTTGTTATTATTGGTAGACAAGTCTTAGGGCATATATATATATATACACCCGGCTAGGTCAACTGAATGCCCGGTTAGGTTCATTGAATGCCCGGTTAGGTTCATTGAATGCCCGGTTAGGTCAACTGTACGCCCTTGACGATTGGTTAGGTTTAGTCGTGATATTTTCGTTAAAACTAACGCAAATATCACGACTAAACCTAACCAATCGTCAAGGGCGTACAGGTGACCTAACCGGGCATTCAAATTTTATCCTATGTAAATAATGGTTCTCTTTATTATATGTTTGCAATAAATAATATATTTGTTGTTATTGTTTTCTTATCTTATTTGGTTAATTTGCAGAGTTTAAACTTTTGGGGTGGGTGGGAGATAGTTGAAAAGATCAACAGTGGGGTGGTGATTGTTGAAAAGAGTATGTTGGTGGGGGAAATATAATTTAAAAGATCCCATTTGACGATAACTTATTTGCATTCAGCCAATTATAAATACGGGCGAACCCCATATTTGTTCTTTCGTGTGAAGTATATAACTTAGTCGTTATCAGATATGATAATTGTTGTGTCATGCGCACATTGAATACAGGTTGCGTTTCGATAATTATGAAAGTCATTGACAGAACACAGGAATAGAATTGGCCCCAATATCGAACTCTATTGCACTCCGTGTGTAATTGACCAAAGTCTGATTCACATTTATCTAGTCCAACGTATTACTGTCCGTTATTTAAATAGGTCATTACTCCGTAATGAGCCAATTTTAGGGTTAGAAATGAGTGTTCTATCCAGTCATAAGCTTAGGATAGGTTAAAGAAGAGAGCAATTGAAGTTTTTGTTTAAATGGCTATACTCTATAGAGTTAGGGTTGCCAGATTTTTCAAATGCCCATGCAGGAGAAAAAATTTTCTGAGGGTTCTTTTTAAGACAAATTTTTTTTTCAAATTGAAACTAGATTTCTTCAACGGTTACAACAAACAAAATTAGAAAAATTTTATTACAATAATATTCAACAATTAAACATCGTGAATAAATTGAAATTATTATACATAATATTGAAATTCTAAATCAATTCATCCCTAAAAAATTTGCTTAAAAAATATTTTTTGCGGCACTTTGAATGCGGGATTTTGACGCGCGGATTTTTGGATCAAATGCGGGACTGTCCCCGTAAAATACGAGACGTCTGGCAACTCTATATAGAGTTCTTCAGTTATTAAACGTAATAATGCCATCTTTCGTTGAGGTTTTCGCTTTAAAACCGAACTGACAGCGTGACAAGATTTGTTACTCTGTGAAGAACGTTATTTAATTTACTATCAATATATGATATTTGGAGCAAGTGTAGTTTACATCCCCCTGACGCGAAAGGGGACATAAACTACACTAGGTCAAAATTGGGGAACGTAAACACACTAGGATCTTTAGGAGACATTTTTTAAATGAATCCATCAAATAAAATGTTAAAACTAACGAAAATATTACGACTTAACTTAACCAATCGTCAATATATACACGAAGTGATAAAAAGTATCGATAATTTTATTGCTACCGACAAATGAATGCAAATAAGAAATAACCGTTTACATATGTGAGTCTTCCTGCCCTCTGGCGTCTGCAGTCTGAAGCAAAATCTGCTACCATGAGTCAGTAGTTTGTTGGAGCCCTTAAAAGGAGGGTGTGTTTTTGCAGTACGTATAAATCTCTGAAATGGAACAACGCGCTTTCGGAGACGAACGAAATGATTAAAACAGCTTTTGGAAATGATGCTCTCAGTGTAGCTAACGTTTACAAATGGCACAAAAAGTTTAAAAATGGAGAAACATCGCTTGAAGACAAGGAACGCAGTGGCCGCCCTTCCACTTCTCGTACGGATGAAAATGTCCAACAGATTCGATTTCTGGTACGAGCAAATGTTTCTCCATTTTTAAACTTTTTGTGCCATTTGTAAACGTTAGCTACACTGAGAGCATCATTTCTAAGCTATTTTAATCATTTCGTTCGTCTCCGAACGCGCGTTGTTCCATTTCAGAGATTTATATGTACTGCAAAAACACACCCTCCTTTTAAGCGCTCCAACCAACTACTGACTCATGTAGCAGAATTTGCTTCAGACTGCAGACGCCAGAGGGCAGGAAGACTCACATATGTAAACGGTTATTTCTTATTTGCATTCATTTGTCCGTAGCAATAAAATTATCGATACTTTTTGATCATTCCAGTTTGAAGAGCATAATTCGACTGGGTTTACATTCGCGATCAGCTCGACTCGAGTCAATCGAGGTGATAGTCACTTTTCATACAATTCACGTGGTGTTATACCACCGTCTACATGAGAGATTCAGTCGCAGCGATTAGCGAATCAATCGTGAAATGTCGCGTTTGATCCGAAAGCGACTCTACCTCGAACACTTCCCATTGTTTCATATATGGGGTCATCTACATGTACTCGATTCAGTCGCCTTGTGTGTGATTCACAGGTGTCTTTTTACTGTTCAGTATTGTTATAGTCAGCAGAGGAGATACACTTATTTATTTCAGTAATAATGTTTGACACAGAAATTTATATCTGCAACACAGTCACGCCCAGCAATATGGAATATAAAAGCGAGTGACTATGCAAATAAAGATGCTAAAATGAAAGCGTGGGAAGAGGCGGCGCAAGAAATGATTGACTGTTTAGAGATTGTATCTGAAGAAAAAACCTGAAAGAGGTAAAGAAATATTTTCATATTTTGGCCCTTTTTTAGATAGGTTACTACACATCTAAACATTCAGAAAATATTTAGAAAATAGACAGCACATTTAGAAATAGACAGAACGTAACCTGATATTAAGTATTTAATTTTTATAACAATATATATACATATATAAATAAGTATCCCCCCTTTTATTTAGAAGGCCGACTTTACATTATATGAACTTCTGTTATACGTTTTCTTATTGACATGGTAACGCTCATTCAGCAGTAACAGAGTAAGCTGCAATCCCTTGCATCTTTTGAACTCGCGAACCGCGTGCTACATGTAGACGCATCAGTCGCAACCGAGTCGAGCTGATCGCGCATGTAGACCCGCCCTGAGAGGATGGCAAGCGGTTCAGATATGATATCATTACACGATTTATATATTTTGTCTAATATGTAATTTATGGCATAGTTTTTGTGGACCTTTTAAACTATTTCCCCACCAAAATACTCTTCTCAACACTCACCACCCCAATGTTGACCTTTTCAACTATATCCCCCCAAAGTTTAAACTCTGCAAATTAACCAAAAAAGATAAGAAAACAATAACAACAAATTTATTATTTATTGCAAACACATAATAAATAGAGAGCCATTATTTATATAGGATAAAATTTGAATGCCCAGTTAGGTCAACTGTACGCTCTTGACGATTGGTTAGGTTAAGTTGTGATATTTTCGTTAAAACGCGCGATATTTTTGTTATCCGCACGAATGGTAGAAAAAAATCACTGAATGCTCGGTTAGGTTAATTGAATGCCCGGTTAGGTCAACTCTACGCCCTTGACGATTGGTTAGGTTTAGTCGTGATATTTTCGTTAAAACTAAAATATCACGACTAAACCTAACCAATCGTCAAGGGCGTACAGTTGACCTAACTGGGCATTCAAATTTTATCCTATGTAAATAATGGTTCTCTATAAACTGGAAATATGATAGAATATAATAGAATTTTCAAGATATGTATCTTATATACATATCTTAAAAATTCTATTATGTAAATAAGATAAGTAAAACCTGTTAAATTATCTCCCCTCTAATATTGACCTTTTAAACTATGTCCCCCCTCTCTGAAGCGGGGTCCCGACAAAAGCCCCCTAGGAAAAAGCCCCCTAGACAAAAGCCCCTCAGTTAAAGTGCAAAATAGGACAAAATCCCCCAGTTAAAGTGCAAAATAGGACAAAAAACCCTCAGTTAAAGTGCAAAGTAGGACAAAAGCTTCCATTTTTTATATTATTGTTCGTGTGCTATGAAGTAATCCTAAACAAATATTGTAATCTTTGTCTATGTTGATTCACTCTAGTTGATCACTGTTTTGTCTACCTGAATGGTTAGGTTAGGTTAGGAAGGTGCCACAAAGGAGCATCAATAGCGTTTGAAGAACCTATGTCTGGACTATGTGAATGAGAGGAAGACCTTGGAGGAATTTCTGAATGGTGTAAGGTCACAGTATTAGGTGGAAGTAAAATGAACTTTAAATGAACCTTAACACTTAATGAACTTTTTAATATTGTGCTTTATTTGTTTGATTTTCCCTAGATATGGTATGATGTTCTTTTTATAATGTTCATTTTTATGGTTGTGTAAATAATTTTGTGCTCCTGTAAAATAGTGAGTTATAAATTTATAATGCACGTGTTAATGTGTGCTACTGTATAATACTTATAAAGCTGACTTTGCCTAGATAAGGCATGATGATCCTTTTATAATGTAATTTTTTTATGGTTGTGTAAATATTAGCGTTAATGTGTGTTACTGTATAACTTATAATGCCTTCCTTATTGCAGTCTTATGATATAATAAATGTAATATTTTACATGTCAGAGAAGTGTTCATAAACTATAATAATAAAGAATAAAAGTAATGATTAAAAAAATTCTTATTATTATTTTTCCTAGGGGGGGGGGGCGCTTTTGTCCTACATTCCTCTGAAGCTGGGGGGGGGGAGAAATAATTTAAAAGATCCGTTTTTGTTTTTAAAACTGTTTGTTGTTTTCTCTACATCAATGAAAGTTATTGGGAAGAAAGAGAACTTTGTGGGTTTTCTTCCCCTATGAAGTCTCCGAAGGAAATGAGAGATGGGGGGGAACATTTTTCGCCACCCGCTTTCCTACCTATGAGAAATGTTTATCGAGTTCGTTCGATATAGTCATTAAATCGGTATCATAATTATTGTTTATAAGAAGTTTCTGCGGAAAACCGTTATAGTTTGGTATTTCAATTTACCTTTTGTTAATTAATGTCTATTTCTGTTTTGATCACCATTTGATTTGCAAAATTTATGTGAGTAATGTTGTTGTTTTGCCTTTTTTGATTAGTTTGTCAAGTTTTTTTTTTATATTTATTGTAAAGCAGCTGGGAATTAATGCCTTTTTCCCCACTTTCATATAATTTGCGCTTTTTGACTGGTTGACCTCAATAAGCCACTGGTAAGCTGTGGATTTTATAGTCTTTTTTTTATATACATTTTTTATTTAATCCAGATTCTCATTGATGAAGTAAAAATTTGACTGTTTAAGTTATCTAAAAGAGATTCTATCCAGGCATCCGAGCTAACCCTGTAATTTCTTTTTTGTGTGTATTCAGTAAGTTTTGTATGAATGAAGAAAAATGCGAAACAAGGGGAACAGTCAGAGATATCAGCAATGATTACTCCCGAGTTGGTGCTAAGGTTCACAGTACTTCATATATGATCATTAAGAGTGGAATTTATTAAACAACGTTAATTCTGCTAGTTTTATCTATACAAGAGTAAAACCCGGGTCTTTTCGGTTTGGCGGACTGCTACAGAATTTCGGCTTCTCGAAAGAAAAAATGAATCGAAACCTACAGGAAATTTATTAATGCCTGGTTAATTGAATGGCCGGTTAGGTCAACTGTACGCCCTTGACGATTGGTTAGGTTAAATCGTAATATTTTCGTTAAAACTAACAAAAATATCACGACTTAACCTAACCTAAGTTTCGTAAAAATCTGTCGCAGTCTGCCAAACCGAAACGATTCTAAAACCCATTTTTGTTAACAAAGAGTTAGTTAATTTTTGTGCATTAATTCTCAAGAGGCCTATATTCATGTAGCTCGTAATAATAAACGTTTTTGTAAGTTTTAGGTCAGTGGTGCGCAAATTTTTCTAATGGCACTCCCCCAACATTTACTGACCCTATCTATTTTCGCGCCTCCTCCTCTCCCCATGAGTCTACATGGAAAAATTAGCATTATCATTATCATCTGATTATATGCACATATCTAAAAGTAATTAATTGCTGAAGAAATTGTTGGAATTAAGTATTAGAAATTTTTAATTATTTCCATTATTATACTATAATTCCATTTTTAAAAATCCATTCTTAAAGTGTGTTGAACGTAAATGGAAAAAAAAAATATTTTTTTAGGAAACTATTTTATTGCACCACAAAAGTCTTAATTGCGCAAAGTATAATCATTACGAAGATATCCTTGAATGAATTTCTCAGATTTAGAACATATTCACTTGCAATATAATTTATTACACAGAAATATCACCGCAAAAATTTCATTAAAACATTATATTTAAGAAAGAAAAATTAAAAACAAACAAATAAACACTGAACTGAAGAATGCAGATGCGAGGGTGCTTTACTTTGGTGTGGGAAGTTGGGTCACTCGATGTGATGGGTGAGTATGAATGCAAATGAGATAAAAATAAAAATTATTAAAAAGGATGGATTATATATATATATATATATATATATATATATAATTCCCGATTCGAAATTTTAATCTTTCCTATTTATTGTGCCCACTATCGAAATCTTCGCGCCTCTCGGTTTGCACACCACTGTTTTAGGTTATTGTTGTGTAGTAAATCGAGGTGGTCATTAAACTGTAAGCGGCTTCCCTTAGGAGAGCGATATAAGCCCGCTACGTTAATTTTATTTGCTCCTACATTTACTGACACGCCTGCACTTTCCATGTTATTCTCGGCCACACATGCTTCTTTTATTGTAATGCTCGCGAGATCTTTCCTGACGAGGATTGAAACCCAACCATAGGCCTATTTTCTCCTAAATGTGAAAGGCTTGTAACCGTTTACTGAGCAGGGAGCTATAAAAAACCTACTGATCCAGTTTCATATCTGCATGTTTTCTCAGATCATTTCAAAAGTACAAAAAGTGGAGTTAATTTAGGCCTCTTTTTGAGAGCATATAGAATTTGTGACCCGATATTTTTGGAGAAGTTTGTGCATATCAAGGAGACTATTGCAAATTTTGACTATGCCGAAGACTTTATTAATAAAGCTTGGAAGAAGTTCTATAACTGTAATAAAAAAATATTTTTAAAAGGGGAAATATTCTCAAGCTTCCTGTTCCGACTAAAGCGGAATTAATGATTTTTTAACGAAAGAAATGTAGTTATTGGAAATAATAATAATTAAAATATAACTCGATCTAAAATTACTGAAATTATTAAATCCCAAGACGCTGTTGTTTATGCTATTCCTTGTAGTGACTGTCCTAGAAATATATATTGGAGAGTGTATTAACATTGTTAGGCGGATTTACCAACATAAATATTCTGGTCGTACAGCTGAGGCTAACAGCCCAGTCTTTAATCATATTCAGTCTGCACAACATAGTATTATTTTAATGTTTATGAAGTTCTTGGTCATATCTATGATGATGATGATAGAAAAATAGTAGAATCTTTATGAAAAACATTGATAATTTTAACAATAATAAAGCGTTTTTTAACTTGGATGATTTTATGCTTAGCATTTTAAATTTGTTCCTTGTCTGAAGGGTTAAAACCAGCCACCATAGTTTGTTGGTCATCTTTTTTAAAGTTTTACCATTTTTGTAGTTTTTTATCACTTTTAGTTCGACAACGACCGGTCAAGTTGTCATTTTTTTCTTCCGATTGAAAAAGGGCCCATTGCATGAGCTGAAAACGCGTTATTCGGTCCTGATTTTATATTTTCCTGTGGGTTTTTATTTCATTTTATATATATATATATATATATATATATATATATATATATATCATCGCTTATATCTTGAAAGACCCTAGCTCACAAAAAGTTAATTGTTCAGGAAACAAGAAAAACTGTTTTGTTGCTCTGAAGGTCGTCCCACTTGTCGCGCTTGATTCTACAAGGTGCACGAGCTTTCGGATTGGAGGAGCTAGGCCCTTTTGAGAAGGTGCAGAACACGAAAACGAGCCAATATTTCGATAACGTTATTTTCAATTTTCGCTAGGGTCCTTCAAGATATAAGCGACGATATATATATATATATATATTATTATATATATATATACACTAATTTTATTTTGCACTCGTGATATATTGGATGTATTTTGGACGTCATTTCCCAGTCAGCATCCACAATATCCTACAGTAATTACCCGATCGATACCAACAGCTGATATGAGTGTAAAGCGATAAATTAATTTTAATTTAGCTTTTACAGTTTAGATTCCATATCTATGAAATAAAAACCCACTCTAATAGACAGAGTTTATTTCCACGACAGTTTCGACGCACCTGGCATCCTCCTCGGGTGGATACAGAGGAGGATGCCATTGGGCGTCGAAACTGTCGTGGAAATAACTCTGTCTATTAGAGTGGGTTTTATTTTCATATTTTGACCTTCACGTAGAAAAAAGTGAAGTTTTTTGCATTTATTCCAATATCTGTTATATTTTACTTTCTGTCCTTCTCTTTGATAACAATCCTTTTTCTAATTTCCTATTATAACCTTATATTCACAATGTTAACTTCCATCTATGACATTTCATCTCTTAGTACGAAATGTTAATTACAATCTCGAATGATGTGGGTCTCTTAAATGGCAATATAGAGAAATTAATATCGGTGGTGACCTTGTATTTGTCATGTCAGTAGTGTAGTGATATATAGATAAAAACCCACTCTAATAGACAGAGTTTATTTCCACGACAGTTTCGACGCCCACTGGCATCCTCCTCGGTGGATACAGAACACAAATGAAACAAACAAGAGGGAAAAAAGTTCAGGGATCGACCGTTAAGAAATCGCACCTAGGTTGGATTCCATTCTCTCGAGACAGGAGGGGCATTTTCATTAAGTACATTCGAACAAATTTTAAAACTATCTTCCTGTTCTAAACATACAGATTCTATTATTTTTACATAATTATTACATTTATAATTAAATTTATTACATTTAATATTGCATAATTATTAATTACAGAAATTATAAATTTATTATTACATTGGTTATTACATTGTTGTTTATTATACAGAAATTATAAACCGAAAAAACGAATGAAAAAAGGCGATTAGGAAATAATCCAGAGACCATTGAGAAATTCGCACCTAGGTTAGATATCGTTTCTCCCGAACCAGAAGGGCATTTTATTACAGGGTCAGCTTATAACTACATTTCCACAAATTAAAAACTTCTTCTTCTATACATACAGATCCTAATGTTTTGACATAATTACTGCATATATTTATTTCCACATTAATTACTTCCATTATTACATTTACTAAAAGCGAGTAAGGAAACATTCCAATCCAGAGACATTTAAGAAATTCACACTTAGGTTCGAACACGTTCCCACGACTCCGTAAGGGATTTATTGACCAAGAATCTCATTAAAGGGTCTAACTTATAAGTACCTTCGCACAAATTAAAATTATCTACTTTTTCTATACACACAGATTCTATTATTTTTCTTTTGACATAATTATTACATTTATAAAGTACCTTACTTGATTCCCAATCTATAGCATGATTATTTTGGCTAGCGTGATAAAAAATGGCATTATTAGTATTACAACTTCTGAAGGCATATTTGTGTTCTTTGATACGGGTTTCAATATTTCTTCCAGTTTCTCCCACGTATACTAAATCACAACTTTTACAGGGAATGCTGTAGACACAGGCTTGTTCCTCTTTTGCAACGTTATTCCTAACGTTGTAGAAATGTAGTTATAAGCTGACCCTGTAATAAAATGCCCTTCTGGTTTCGGGAGAACGATATCTAACCTAGGTGCGAATTTCTCAATGGTCTCTGGATTATTTCCTAATCGCCTTTTTTCATTCGTTTTTCGGTTTATATTTCTGTATAATAAACAACAATGTAATAACCAATGTAATAATAAATTTATAATTTCTGTAATTAATAATTATGCATATTAAATGTAATAAATTTAATTATAAATGTAATAATTATGTAAAAATAATAGAATCTGTATGTTTAGAACAGGAAGATAGTTTTTAAAATTTGTTCGAATGTACTTAATGAAAATGCCCCTCCTGTCTCGAGAGAATGGAATCCAACCTAGGTGCGAATTTCTTAACGGTCGATCCCTGAACTGTTTTTCCTCTTGTTTTGTTTCATTTGTGTTTCTGTATCCACCCGAGGAGGATGCCAGTGGGCGTCGAAACTGTCGTGGAAATAAACTCTGTCTATTAGAGTGGGTTTTTATTCTCATATTTTGACCTTCACGTAAAAAAGTGAAGTTTTTTGCATTTAGTGTAGTGATAGTTTAAGATTAATACACGTTTTGGCTTGATAATGTTTATTTACTTATTTCTTTATTTATTATTAATTAATTAGAACAAGCTGTTTATTTTTAATAAGAGCCCAGTAAAGCCTAAAGCTTAAGGGCCAAATTAAATAAAATAAATAGTCGAGTTTCAAAATTATTCCTGTCATTGTAAATTAAAACTATTTTATTTATTTCATTATTTAATAAAGGTTATTCAATAATTTAAATAAGCCTCGTATGTCTCCAGATCAATAGACTGTAAACTAAATGTGTTCGAAAGTAAATTTACAGTCAAAGATATTAATATTAGGAGTTTGGCGAAAAATTATGACTCGCTGGTAAATGTTTTTAATTAAAATTAAATTTTCCTGTCAAATTATAAGTGAAATTAGGCTGAACGACTCGAGCAGACCTCCTCCCGAAAAAAGATTACGAAGCCTTTCTTTCACATTCAAAGAAATGAGTGGAAGGCGGTATTTCCCTCTTTGTTGAGAAAGACCTCGCAAATACCAGACTAAAAGAATCAAGAGCAGCTGAAGACGGCATCGATAGTGTAGGCGTATGTACTCTGTACAGTATATGTGTAGGTTTAGTGAGAAGTTGATCTTGATTGTGCAGAACTTAGAGATTATTCACAGTAAGTAAAACGGGTGATAAATGATGTAAATTACGGTGTTGAGATGGGATGCTCTATGACAGTGGTACTTATTGGGCGGCTCGCGAGCCAAATATATATATAGCGCATTTGGCTCGCGAGCCGCGCAATGAGTACCACTGCTCTATGATAACATAAAGGACCTGGGCTTATAGTTGGAGATTATATATATTTATACATATGAGGTAGGATTACACATTCTTTAATGTAAGTATACAAATTCTGTGAACAATATTGAATACTTTGACATTGTACAAGAAATTTGTGGTTATACATGAGTAAAATTGTGTGAATTATAATTGATGTGTAAAGAGAAGGGAACAGGGAAAGAAGGTTGGAATAGAAATAGGTGAAGCAACAACATCTAGAACTCATTTCTGCAATTTGTGAAGGTCAAAATGCCCCCAGGGTCACCTGAACCCGAGCACAGACAGGGTAAGAGGCCAGCTCAACCGATCCCGGTTCCCGCAGCTGGGAGGGAACTTGGAGCTTTCACCGCCCACATCCAACACGGTAAACAGTGAGCTATTGGGAGCTCAAATGGGTGAGAAATAGAGATTTGGTGAATTTATCTTTAATTTTTTTCAAACTCTTTATGTGTTTGAACTGTGGTTTCTTGATCGAGGCTGTTCAAGAGGTTGGTTCCAGTAGAGCCCAGAAGTGTAGTTGCAAAATCTAGAGTAGAGGTTCCAACTTTTTAGGTCGACGTACTACCATGCTTTTTCTAAGTATCTACAGCTAATATTACTTTTTAAATATATTATCATTAAAGTAATTATCATTTAGCAAATTGCATATTAAAACATTCTTGCCTACAACCTAAAAGAGCTCCGCGTACCACAAGTTGGGAATCAATGATCTACAGGGTGTTTGAAAAGTCTCGTTACCCCCTACAAAATGTACGTATTGTAATACCAATTCTATTTTTGTGTGATTAATTGAATTTATATGTGATTCATTGACTTTTTTCTTTTCCAGGTATTAGAGTTTTGTGAACAATGGCAGACCAGTCCACTTACACTCTGGAGGAAAGGATAGTGATGAGCACATGGGCTCATGAAAGGTCACATACTGGCAAAACGATGCATGATATCCAGATTGATTTCAAGTTTTCGACACAAGATTCAATAAGGCTGCACCACCGAACAAGACGGTTTTAGGCTGGGAGAAAAAGCTGTTTGAAACTGGCTCCATCAAAGACAGGCCACGGTCGGGAAGACCAACAACGCGAGCAGAACAATGTGAAGGTGTGATTGCATCGGTGGCTCGTTCACCGAAAAAAAATCACTTCGGAAACGATCACAAGAACTTGCAGTCCCATGTTCACAATGAGAGATCACATAACAAAAGATCTCGGCATGAAACCATAAGGCGCATAATCCTTTGTTACGAAAATGATGGTGCACACAAATATTCTTGATTAGCAACTGTAATTAGTAACTGTATCTACTGTAATTAAAGTAATTTTCGCTAGTGACTTGTTTCTTAAACTACACCTACCACATATAAATACAATTAACCACACAAAAATAAAATTGGTATTATAATATGTACATTTTGAGGGGGTGACGGGACTTTTCGAACATCCTGTACAGTAGAGTACAATTTAGTGTTCTGACATGCGTTTGATTCTTATGCCAAAGCGGTGATGTGTTTGAGATTACGATATTTTATTTTGGATGAGTTCTGAGGCAGTATGATTGACCATTTGAAACATGAGAGAGGCAATACTTAGCTTCTAAATATCTAGTTTGAGATTTTTTTTTTATTGTATAATGTTAAGTCTGTATTTTCATTGTTTGTTAGGCTTGCAAAATTTCATAATGCTCCTCATATGAAAATAAAAACCCACTCTAATAGACAGAGTTTATTTCCACAACAGTTTCGACGCCCACTGGCATCCTCCTCGGGTGGATACAGAAACACGAATGAACCAAAACAAGAGGGAAAAACAGTCCAGGGACCGATCGTTAAGAAATTCGCACCTAGGTTAGATCCCATTCTCCCGACACCGGAAGGGCATTTTCATTAAGTACATTCGCGCAAATTTAAAACTATCTTCCTGTTCTAAACATACAGATTTTTTTTTTTTTTTTTTTTTTTTTCTACAGAAATTATAAATTTATTATTACATTGGTTATTACATTATTGTTTACTATACAGAACTTATAAACCGAAAAACGAATGAAAAAGCCGATTAGAAAACAATCCAGCGACAAAAAAATAAAAAATAAAAAAAATTTAGAATCTGTATATTTAGAACAGGAAGATAGTTTTAAATTTGCGCGAATGTACTTAATGAAAATGCCCTTCCGGTGTCGGGAGAATGGGATCTAACCTAGGTGCGAATTTCTTAACGGTCGGTCCCTGGACTGTTTTTCCCTCTTGTTTTGGTTCATTCGTGTTTCTGTATCCACCCAAGGAGGATGCCAGTGGGCGTCGAAACTGTCGTGGAAATTAACTCTGTCTATTAGAGTGGGTTTTTATTTTCATATTTTGACCTTCACGTAGAAAAAAAGTGAAGTTTTTTGCATTTATAATTCTCCTCCTTTCCATGACCACCAGCAGCTAAAATGAATATGTTCTTGCACTTAACATATGAGCTAATGATGTACTGTAATTGTGGGTACACCATAGTGTAGTATATAAATATTAGGACTTGTTTAGGGAATGGTGCACTTACTTTTGTAATAATGTATGTGACTTTAGTTAATTTGTTGCATAGGTCTTCAGTGTGTTCTTTTAGTGACAGTTTGTGTCATGGGTAATTTCCATAAGTTTGATTGGGGTCACACTTTTTATAGATATTTAATTTATATTTTGGTTTCGAAGGAACATCGCTTTCATTTCTGCGATGGCTATATAAGCTGTTATTTATAATGTTAAGTTGCTGGTTTTCAGCCAAAAATACGAGTATATTCTGTATAGTTCATTGTTGAAAGTTGTTTGAAGTGGTGCTAAGTACTTCTTTAAAATAATGATGTCGTTTGCTTCCGTGACTGTTAACATAACGAGGTAGCCAGTGATGGTGGAAGTCATTTATGTTAAAGAGGAAGAGGGTCGGTGCCAAGATACTTCCTTGAGGCATTCTGCGAGAAATGGATCTTGGCTGTGATGTATATAAGCTTATATTTCACAGACAATATCCATTTCCCTAGGGTCATGTATTACAAACTGGGCCCTGTTACTCAAGTATAGGTAAAAACATGTTAACGTTAATCCCCTCCCCCCTTAAAGCCGTAATGTTCGAATTTTAAGAGTATGTCATGAGACACTGTTAAAGGCTTCTAGATTACTATATGTTCTAATAGCGTCACCAGTCGTGCTTATTTAAATATTTAGTAAAAATTGTTTGGTTCATAAAGTGATAAAATTTATCCTGAAATGTAAAAATCATTATTATTATATTATTAGAACTAGTAGTAGTAGTAGTAGCAGTAGTTGTAGTGATAATAGTAAGGAAGTACATCAGAATAAAGGAATAATGAGAGTCTCAAAGGTAATAAATTAAGGCAATATGACCAAATCTTTGTAAGTTTACGACGGCGACGAAGCTGGAGACGACGACACAGGTGTTGGGAAGTATTCTCCCCAAACAAATGGCGAACATGTGGTCGCGCCGAACAGAAAAGGAGAGTTCATGGGAATGTAAAAGAGTGTTAAATGTAATGTCCGAATTATAAGTTTGGTTTGTGGAAGTGAAGTTCAAAGTTTGATGAATTAGAATGAATAATAATGTCAGAGCAAATTCTACAAAAAAAACAGTCACTTCAGTGGTGACGTTTTCATTCATGAATATTCAAATTTGTTATGAACCATTTTACTATACCGACACAGCGCCATCTAACGGCAAAATTAATATTTGCACTTTTCAGTTTTTAAACTGCTGTGACTGAATCCAAATTATGGTTATTGAGATTTTTTTTTAATGTAATGCATAATTATTTTCGCTTTAAAATAAAGTATATCGGGTTTAACAATTGGCGCAGTACTTTATATAATAGAAGCAAATTATGATTATTTGAGTTTACCAAAAAAAATTTATTTTCTATATGTTTTCTAAGTTTCCATGCTCAAAGCTAAAAAAATCACGTGACATTAAGCTCCGCCCACTATCGTTATTAGAGCCAAAGAAAGATTTCACTGGTATGCATCAATTTTGCTGTCAAGGGTTTTGTAAGTGATTCTTATAGAGTTTTTCCTGCTGATTTCGAATCTGCAATCCGTTTTTCTAAATCAGCTCAGGTTATCCGGCTATGGCCTCATAAGTAAAATAGAATTTTTCGTGATTTTGTCAAAGCGGAATTGGAACAGTAACATCTGTCATCACTTGTTTCACTTGTATAATATCTTTTTTTACTTTTCAGGCATATAGATAAAATATTTCATAATGAATAGAGCGTGTAAAAATGATCCCAATAGATTCTGCTACATATGTGGGACGGTTACCATGCTAAATAACCAGTCCCAAATCACTAAATTTGTGAAGACAATGTATAGAGCATACTTTGGAATTAAGCTAGGGGACCAGGACAAAATTTCGCCCCTCATATGTGCTGCAAGACGTGCATTGAAAATTTGAGATGGAGCAAAGGCAGAGCGAAATCTTTGCCTTTTGGAATTCCCATGATTTGGAGAGAAGGATCACGTGACAGATTGCTATTTCTGCATGACAAACCTCCAAGGTGGGCTTATAAATTTATTTTCTTAAATATTTTGAAATCCCCGTATGAAACTTGACATAATATTCACCATAATGTAATATTCACCATATATAGCATAATATTCACCATAATGGTAATCATACATTTACATATACATATTGTTATAGAAAATACATTTACACATACATATTGTTATACAAGTTACATTTACATATACAATGATTGTATATTTTCTTTCTTTTTCATTCATATTGTCCCCGAAGGGACAATATGAATGAAAAAGAAAGAAAATATACAGACTCCATTGACCTATTTCATATCTTACAGACCGCAGCCTTCCCTCACGAGCCGCCACTGTCTGAATGCTTCTTCTATTTCATATGCAAGTTTTATATCCATTTTTCTGTGTTTCTATTTTCAGGAGTTAACAAGAAGAATAAACACATTGTTGTATACCCTGACATTCCTTCTGCTATGAGACCTGTACCCCATGGTCCTGGAATTCCAATACCCGACCCACCTCAAACCCTGGACTTCGATGATTCTGATGATGAATCAATGACCAATGCCAATGACCAGTCCCAGTCGTATATACCTCAAAATACCGCTTCAAATGAGCCGAGGCCTCTCAACCAGGTCAAACTTAATGATCTTACCAGGGATTTAGGACTTTCCAAATTAGCTTCCGAGATCTTGGGCTCACGACTTCGAGAGTACAACTTGCTGACTCCGGGAACAACATTCTCCTGGTATAGGAAACGAGAGGAAGAATTCCGCAAGTTTTTTGCAGTGCACGAAAATACCTCTTCCTTAGTGTACTGCTGCAATGTTGAGGGGCTAATCGAATCCTTGGGCCTGCCATATAACGCATCAGAATGGAGGCTATTTATAGACTCGTCTAAACGAAGTTTGAAAGCAGTACTTCTCAACATTGGGAATAGGGTTGCATCAGTCCCTGTAGCACATTCCGTACAACTTACTGAGAGCTACGATAACATGAAAATTTTACTGGATGCTCTCGTATACGACCAACATAAATGGAGGATCTGTGGAGATTTGAAGGTAATACTAATATCATAAGTAAACTATTGCTATTGACTGTTGTTTTTCCAAAGGTTATTTGAGAGCGTATAAGAACACTAAACTTCCCCACAGAAGTGATACAGTCCAATGCATAGATTTTTTTATCTGATAGAACAAATTCTCTAAATTCTTTAAATATTTTCATTTTTTTTCAGATTGTGGCATTTGTATTGGGAATGCAAGGGGGATACACGAAATACCCATGTTTCCTCTGCAAATGGGATAGCCGAGCGGATGAGAAGCACTATGCACAGCGTGAATGGGCATCCAGAGAGAATTTTGAACCTGGGTCGCATAATGTCGTTTCAGTGCCCCTTGTACCACCAACAAAAATTTTGCTCCCACCACTTCATATTAAGCTGGGCTTGATGAAAAATTTCATCAAATCACTGAATAAGGAGGGTTCAGCATTCCGATATCTCGAGAGTAAATTTCCTCATATATCTGATGCTAAACTAAATGCTGGGGTTTTTGATGGTCCTCAAATTCGAACTTTGATCAAGGATACTCAGTTCGAAAACGCAATGACTCCAACTGAGAAGAATGCCTGGCAGGCATTCAAATCAGTTGTCACTGATTTTCTTGGCAAGCGTAGAAGTCCAGAATACGAGTCCGTTGTCGAAAACTTGATGGAAGCTTTCAAAACTCATGGGTCGCGCATGTCCATAAAAATGCACTTTTTGTGGTCCCACTTGGACTATTTTCCTGAAAATTGCGGGGATTATAGTGAGGAACAGGGTGAACGATTTCACCAAGATATCAAATAATGGAAGAGAGTACCAGGGAAACTGGGATATCAATATGCTGGCGGACTATTGCTGGTGTTTGAAGCGAGAGGTGCCCGAAGAAAAACACAGACGGAAAGCCAAAAAAACTTCATTCCTTCCTCAATAAACTTTTTTCCATATTCATTGTATGAATAAAAGTATTTTATTCACACAATGTTTTTCATTTTTCACGAGTGTTCTTATAATATTACTCGTATCTACAGTGTTTAAGCTAAAAAAATCAATAAATTTGGGGATAAAATTGGACTTATAATAAATGGCCAATAGAGAAAAAACCTGACCTGATTGAGGAAGACCAATGCTATTTTCGAATTCAGCATGGTCGAATTATATAATATGAGTTGGAAAAAACCCTCACAGCAGACAAAAAAATTTCATATGCATACCAGTGTTTTAAATGACTTTCTGTTCTGTACATTTAGTCTTTTTCCTACATCGTCATCTGAGAACTAATCAAAAGTCTGCCACCAAAGTTATACGAACTTTAGTGTGTGTGTGTGTATATAATATATATAAATTTTTTTAGAGAGAGAGAGAGAGAGAGAGAGAGTTCATAAGTATTCATACAGAGAAATATTTGAGTTACTTTGGTCCTTATCTTTTGTACCATGTATGGGATGGTCATGAAAAGTTTACAGTTCGTTTGGAAAAATTTAACAAATAAAAATGTTAGTTTAACTCCAACATATAATGTAAAACATCAAAGAATTTGACGAAAATAAAAAAGTTGAAATGCAAAAGTTTTCGTACATTTATTTACAATTACTTAATACTTTGTGTGTCCACCTTTAGCGTTAATGACTTCAGTGATTCGTTTTGGGTATTTTTCTACAAAGTTTCGACATCTCTCAGTAGAAATTTTAGTCCATTCTTAAGAAAATTGTTGCGATTCATTCAAATTTGAAGGGTTTCTCTTAAAGACACCTTTTTTTTTCAAATCAAACTATAAATTCTCGATTAATTGAGATTTGGGCTTTGACTGGGTTACTCGAGAAGTTTGAAATTCTTTTATTAAAGCCATTTCGTATCGCCCTTGAATGTTATGGATCATTATTTTGTTGCAGTACCCAATTGCGACCTATTCACAACTCCCGAACTGAAAGCAATACATCTCCTAAAATTTCCTAATATTTCTTCGAATTCAAGATTCCATTGATGACAACAATCTCTCCTGAACCAGAAGCACTAAAGCATCCCCAAAGAAGCAAACCACCACCACCACCACCACCACCACCATGTTTAACCGTAGGAAGGATGTTTTTTTTCCTGGAATGCAGTTTTTGATTTCCGCCAAATATACCGCTGCTCGTTGTTCCTGAACAATTCAATTTTGGTTTCGTCTGTCCAGAGAACTTTCTTCCAGAATGCAAATCCATCATTTTGATGATCCTTGGCGTACTTTAAACAAGCTTTTGCGTGCGTTTTTCGTGGAAGAGGTTTTCTTCGTGCAACTCTTCCATACAGACCATTCTTTCTCAATGTACGGTGTATAATGAAGGGATGGATATCGATCTTAGACAGTCTTAATGTTTTGCAAATATCACGTATAGTCAGTGGATTTACAGCAGCCATTCTTTCAATCCGTCTAGCTGCACGTTTTGAAATTTTGCAAGGTTGTCCACATCTTCGTAACGTTTTGATTGTTCCAAAGCTTTCTCATTTCTTTGTAACTGCAGCAATCGTTGTAAATGTAATTCGAAGTTCTTCTAGCTTCCTATAACTCGTGTGCAGCAATAACAGGTCTCTTGAGATCTGTAGAAAGCTCTTTACCACAACAGCTCATTGCTTACTAACGGCTTGTACAGTCATCCTTCTTCAGTGAAGATTCAAAGAAAAATTCAAGAATTCAGTCTCTAATCATTAAACTGCCAGCTACGGATAAAAAATTAAATTCTTCAATACAAAGATGGACACAAAGTATGAAATAATTTTGTAAATGTACGAAAACTTTTGCATTTCAACTTTTTTATTTTCCTCAGATTAATTATTTGATGTTTTACATTATATGTTGGAGTTAGACTATTTTTGTTTCTTATTTGTTAAATTTTTCCAAACGAACGGTAAACTTTGCATAACTATCGTATGTACGGTACAAAAGATAAGGACGAATATAATTCAAATATTTATCTGTACGAATACTTATGAGCACTATATATACTAGGGGCACTCAATATATTTTGCCCCACCCTTTTTTCTGAGCTAAATAATAGGTCATGGGGCTGAAATGTCTTTTGGACCGTAAGTTTGAACTTTCTGCGCTTCACATAACCGCATTTTTCCAGTTTGAACCTCCCTTCCTTGTATAAAACCGCTTTTAAACGTCCTTGTATAAAACCGATGTTGAAGCAGTTTCGAAAATGGCGTCTGACAGTCATGTGCGTCGTAAACAGAGAGCTGTTATCGAGTTCTTAACCGCAGAGAAGGAAACAGTTGGAAATATTCACAAACGTCTACAAAACGTTTACGGAGATGCTGTTGTTGATCGAAGCACAGTTGGACGCTGATCTAAACGTGTGAGATCATCGGAGAGGGGGAGAGTCAGCCTCGATGATGAGCCACGCAGCTGTCGCCCGGTATCGGCTGTTACATTTCACACTGTGCAACGTGCTAACAGCATCATTCGATCAAATCGGCGCGACACATACAAGGAGCTATCACTGGAGCTAGGAATTAGTGAAGGAAGTGTGAATACGATAAGTCAGCAACTGGGATACTCAAAAGTGTGTCCACGGTTTGTTCCTCAACAACTGACTGAAGATCACAAAGCCCAAAGAAAAGAAATTGCTGCTGAGTCGTTGGTTCGATACGAGACAGAACGGGATGACTTCCTTTCACGAATTGTGACTGGGGATGAGACTTGGGTACACCACTTTGAACATGAAACAAAACGCCAATCCATGGAGTGGCATCACGCAGACTCCCTACGCATGAAAAAGTTCAAAATGGCTCCCTCTGCAGGAAAGGTTATCGCCACCATCTTCTGGGACATGAAAGGGGTGATTCTGGTGGACATTATGAAGAAAGGACAAACAATCATCTCAGAGGCATATATTGCTACCCTACAGAGACTCGAGAGACGTATAAAGCGAGTTCGACCGGAGAGAAAACTGGAAGATGTCCTTCTTTTGCACGATAACGCAAGACCACACAACAGTTTGCAAACAAGAGAGGCCATCACAAAAATGCGCTTCACAGTGTTACCCCACCCTCCATACAGCCCGGATCTGGCACCTTCAGACTTCAATTTGTTTGTGCCAATGAAGGATGCTATTCGTGGAAGAAAGTTTCAGAGTGACGATGAGGTTGTTGAGGAGGTTAAGACGTGGCTCCAACGGAACCCAACGGACTTTTACCAGCAAGGAATAAAGGCCCTTGTTTCGAGGTGAAGGAAAGCCGTAGAAAAGGATGGAGACTATGTGGAAAAATAAAACTTGTAAAAAGGTGTGTAGCCTACTTGTATAAAAAATTTCTGAACTTACAAGGAAACTTTGGAAAGAAAAAAAAGGTGGGCAAAAATATATTGAGTGGCCCTCGTGTATATATATATATATATATATATATATATATATATAATTATATATATATATATTTATATGTGTAAAGTAAACCATGTAAACGTATTCGCTGTATAGAGAATATGCACATGTGTGCGTACACAGACACACCATAATGGTTTTCCTCTTGTGCCGTGTTTGTTTGTAAGAAGTGGTTTCGTCGGTGGAAATTCTTCTTCGGGATATAACGTTTTCCAAGTAAATAACGCTTTGCAACTACAAACATTTTATAAGACAATAGGATTTTATATACTGTATATATATATATATATATAATATCTATTATTATATATATATATATATATATATATATATATATATACAGGGCGTCCCAAAAAAATGTATACACACTTTAATAATTATAAAGGCAGTGTTTATTAAATACATTTCATTTTCAAAATGTAATAGAATCTACAGACAATTATTTAATTGTTTTGTCACGCCTGTTTCAAACTGACGTCCGTTCTGGTCCAGGCACTGCTGATAACGCGAAGCAATAGAATCGCAAACATCACGAAACATTTCGTTGGTATTTGTGTGCATTCTCGTTCAATGGCTGCCTCAATTCAGCGACTGTTGCAGGTTTTATAGCGTAGACTTTGTCTTTTAAGTATCCCCCATAAAAAAGTCTAGTGGTGTGAGGTCTGGTGAACGCGGAGGGTATTCTACGAAACCCCTTCGTCCAATCCACATCCACATCGTGCCAAGTACCACTCGCAATACTCCACTCTTCGGTCCGGATCATCTTCATTTATAGCATGGACTAATCTTGGAATGTAACTTTTCCATTGACAGCGCTTCAAAATGCGTTTGGACAGACGATTCTGAAATTCCTACCTCACGACTCGCTTGCCGCACAGATTTTCTTTGGACTTTGGTGATACGTTTTTTCCAGTACTCTTTCTTGCTTTGTGGGGCTTGTTCGATGTCCGTGGTCTTCCGGAACGCTTCTGTGGACATTCTGAACAGTTCCATCGGCTTCAAACTTATCTCTAATTCCGAGTGATGGTAAGTCGCGTTGGTGGATCTGTTTGAAACTCCCCTAAAATGTCTTTGCACTTCAACTGCGTTTTCACACTTCCAGTAGCATTTTAGAATGAATTTTCCTTTGTTCAAAGCTTAGTCTGACTGCCATTATAATTCTAATGGGTTTAACTTGGAAACAAAGAAACATCATTGAGCTATCAGCTGTTAAAGTGTGTTACATTTTTTTGGGACGCCCTTATATATATATATATATTATATATATATATATATATAATATATATATAGAGAGAGAGAGAGAGAGAGAGAGAGAGAGAGAAGAGAGAGTTACAAGTTACAAGGACAAGAGAAAGCCTCAAGACCTTCCGGTCCACTCTGGGAGGTTTCATGTTATTAAACAAGTTTATTTTTCTTTCGACTATCCTAGCAGTAGTAGAAAACTGGATAGAAAAGTAGAAGACTCTCTCCCCACCCTCCGCTCCCTCCCTGCTAGAGGCAGGTACGGAAAAAGGTTGAAGGAAATACCTTGACCCTGGAAAAGTAGCCAAGGAAATTTTTACAGGAAAGTGGAGAATATATAAACAGCTCTATATTTAGCATGCTCACGGAGACACCGTGCAAGCGAACTCCTGCAGAGTTGATATGTTATGTTTTAGTCTTAAACTATGAGAGTATTCAGTACTTTGTCTAGCCTATTTTTAAACACATTTACACTTTGACTGGAAACAACCTCTGAGGGAAGTTGGTTCCAGATATTAACTATTTTATAGGAAAAGAAATTTCCGCAGACAGAGGTCCTAAATGTCTTTAGTTCCAGTTTAAACCCATTATTTCTTGTCGGATTGGCATTAAGTGAGAATAAGTTCCTGTAATCTACCCTGTCTATTCCATTGAGCATCTTAAATACTTGAATAAGCTGACCCCGCAACCTCCTCGTCTCTACGGTAAACAGATTTAGGCGCTCCAATCTCCGTTGGTAGGTTTGCATTCTCATTGAAGGACACAATTTTGTAGCTCTTGCTTGTACTCTTTCTAACCTTTCTATGTCCTTCCTGAGGAATGGAGACCAAAACTGCGCACAGTATTCCAGTTGAGGTCTGACTAGTGAATTATAAAGAGACATTACAGTCTCCTTGTTCCGAAACTGGAAGTCTTTTAATATAACCTAATATTTTTAAGGCCCTCTTTTCGACTTCTGCACAGTGCTTCGACGGTTTCAGATCGTTGCTGATATAGACTCCTAAGTCTTTCTCTAGATCGGTCTCAGTCAAGTTCCTTCCCAAGAGAGAGTAATCGGTCTTCGGGTTCTTATAACCTATGTGCATTACCTGACATTTGTCCAAGTTGAATCGTATCTGCCAAGTAGCAGACCATTCGCCCAACCTGTCAAGATCGTTCTGAAGCGTTCTTACGCCCTCCTCAGTACCTACACTACTTCCTAATTTCGTATCGTCTGCAAATTTGGAGATTGCGCTTAGAAGCCCGACGTCTATATCGTTAATATAGATGATAAAAAGTAAAGGACCCAGAATGGAACCCTGTGGGACACCACTGGTGACGGGCGCTCACTCCGAGCCACTCCATTTATTACCACTCTCTGCTTTCTATCTTTTAACCAATCCTCAATCCAGTTGGAAACGAGCCCGGTGATTCCTAGTCCTTTGACTTTAGCCATCAATCTAGCGTGAGGGACTTTGTCAAAGGCTTTTTGAAAGTCGAGATACACTATATCTATTGCCCTACTTGCATCGTACAGCGTATGCATATTATGGGAAAACTCTAACAGGTTTGTCAGACAGGATCTTTGTCGCCTAAATCCATGTTGAGAATAAAAAATTAGATTATTAGATTCAAGGTGATACACAATACGTTTTGTAATGATGGATTCCAACAGTTTGCCGACAACTGATGTTAAACTGATCGGATGGTAATTACAAGGATTTTCCCTATCACCCTTTTTAAAGATTGGTGTTACATTTGCTAACTTCCAGTCGGTTGGAACTTTCCCTAACTCGATTGATTGTTTGAATATGGTTACTAAGTCGTCAACAACATTGTGGCTAACCTCTTTTAATACCCTTGGAAGAAATAAGTCGGGGCCAGGTGATTTGTATTTGTTCATCTTATCAATTAATTGCCGTACCTCATTTCTCGTAAAACTTATGGTCTCTACGGGCTGGTCACCCTCATATGTAATCCGAGGACTTGGCACTTCTATTGTGTCTTCCTCTGTGAAGATTGTAACGAAGAACTCGTTTAACATATTAGGTATATCTTTATCACTGAATTTCAGTACGCCATTTCGGTCTTTTAGGGGCCTACCGAATTTTTAATTGGCTTTCTGCTATTAACATGGGCAAAAAATTCTTTAGGGTTAACTTTACAGAGTGAGGCAACTCTAGCTTCTTCATCACGTTTGGCTGATCTAATTAAGGACTTAACCCTCCTACGTAGGTTTATATAGTTTTCTGAATTAGTCTGGTTGAAATGCTACTTAAGTAGTTTGTAGGCTCTATTTCTTCCCGTAATAGCACTGCTAATTTCGTTGTTAAACCATTTCGGCGACTTCGTTGACAAGGAAACTATTTTAGTGGGTATAAAAGTGTTCTGTAATATTCTAAATTGATCCCTGTATGAGCTCCAGGTGACAGTGACATCCTCATTTATTAGAACTTCAAGTGTGTCTGAACTACTTCGGAAGCTTTTAAAATTTGCTCTCGAGAAATCTATTCTTTCACGAGTCTTTTCGCATGTATTAACTGGAACCCTGAGGTCAAACCTAATCAAATTATGATCGTTGTTACTCAAATTTTCACTAATAGTCAGGTTAGAGACTAAGTCATCTTCGTTCGTGAATATGAGGTATAGTTTATTATTACCCCTTGTAGGACCGTCAACCCATTGACTTAATAAGTTATCATCTGCAAATTCCAACAGTCTTGAGCCCTCAGCATCAGCTGTTTTGTTTTCCCAATTTATATTACCACAATTGAAATCACCAAAAATCAAACTGATCTTATTATTCACTATTCTGCTTAATTGGTTATAGGCCTACAAGTTTGTATCCTTATCAACGGGGTAGTGAGGTGGCCTATATACTAGAAGTAGATGCACTACTTTATTATTTAGGTTTAGATCAATTCCCAACATTTCATGAGCAGATACAATATTACTGTTTACCGGGTGCAGGAAGTCCCGAGCATACAAAAGTACACCGCCGCCTTCCCTTCCGTTCCTATCTTTGTGAAACATTTTGTAACCTACCATTTCAAATTCTCCTACAAAATCTCTTGTTTCAGAATGAATCCAGGATTCCGTTATTCCTATGATATCAAAGTTCTCAGTTTTGACTAGCGCTATAAATTATATTAGTTTGTTTCTAATTGGCCTAGCATTGAAGAGCACAGTTTTGAGAGATTTTAAATTGTGACTGTTTCCTAACTGGCCTGAGTCGTTTCCCGACGCAGTTGAACCAACTGCTGTTGGAGGTGGACTAACTGCTGTTGGAGGGGACTAACTGCTGTTGGAGGGGGACTAACTGCTGCTGGAGGGGGACTAACTGCTGGGGGAGGAGGACCGACTGCTGGGGGAGGAGGACCGACTGCTGGGGAGGAGGACGACTGCTGGGGAGTAGGTTTTAACAGTTGGGGGAGCAGGATCAATTGCTGGTTTGGGGGGTCCTAGTTTAAAAAGATTATACAAATTAATGTTCAATAAATCACCAAACTTCTTTTTCCCCTTCTGATTAAAATGTATCCCGTCCGAACCAAAGTATTTCCCATTTCCGTAGAATGTAGGCCACTTTTTTCTCTTCATCAAAATCTTTACTCTGTAAAAACGTTGTCAAAGGCCTACTTGATGAAGCGCAGGCATCAGCTTGTTTATGCTTAGTAGAGTTTAAATGACGTTTACTGTCACATTTCCCACCACTTACTTGCAATTGAAAAAGTAGAAAAACATTTAATCCATTTCACCATGCTCTCACTCTTTGCTTTTTTAATAAAAGGATATTCTTTTTCTAAATCTTCATTGAAAGTGCACTTTCTTTTTGAAGTCATTTTTAAAATGTATGGGTACTCTGACAATTAAATAACACGTCAACACCATTATAATTCAAAATTTTAACTGACGAGCGTCGGCCGTCGAGGTCTGTCGTACTGGAGGTTTCAAAAACGCTTTAAAACGTTTATGAGGGGATGCGCGGATGCCAGATCTACGATAATGAATACAAATTACATTTCATTTGTACGAAAATTGCATAAATACAAGAATGCGGGACATTGCATTGTCCCGCATTGGTCAATGTTTTTTGCGGGACAGAAACTCTAAATGCGGGACAGTCCTGCAAAATGCAGAACGTCTGGTCACCCTACCATACCCATATCTGTCCTATCCCTAACCTTGTCGTTAGGATCTTGAACTCTTTTATAATGGACTCTGTCTGCCCTCCTGTCCCTCCAGAAAAACGTACAATGATGGGGCAACTCTTATTCTTGATATTAATTTTGACTAATTCCCTATTAATTATCTGGCTCGTGGCACCTGGAAAACATCGGAGTTTTCTCTTGGTCACGCGTCTTGCTCCGAAAAAGTCCCCTTGATTCCTTACCATAGAATCTCCAATTAAAAAGGATTCGTCCTCTTCGTCGGCAAGTAAGTGAAACTTATTTTTGACGGTAATGGGTTCCGAATCCTTATGTTTTGGTTTTGGTTTGGAGGGTCTTTATTTTTGACTAATTGGAATTCTCGTTCCTCCGTTCTACTTTCCGGAATATTCACCGCGTTTTCGAAGCGAGCCACGCTTTGTTCTTGATATTTAACCTTGCAGTTTAAATCTGCTGATATGTTTTCAGTCTGATCTTTTCCACTGGGTTGGATTTCCAGTGCTACGACCCGAGCTTCA
Organism: Bathynomus jamesi; assembly: GCA_023014485.1. Lineage (NCBI taxonomy): Eukaryota > Metazoa > Arthropoda > Malacostraca > Isopoda > Cirolanidae > Bathynomus > Bathynomus jamesi. The sequence goes on from JAJOZX010005286.1 coordinate 109,917, forward strand.
AGCATTTTTACTAATTCCTTTAGCTCTTTAACTTCCCTTTCGTGGTTTTCTCTAAGTTTACAAAACAAACATATACTGAGGGAT
>JAJOZX010005286.1:115000-147500 GCA_023014485.1 Bathynomus jamesi
TACCTCACCATTTCTATAAAAAACAGCCTCGTCACTGAACAGAATGGTGGACGGGAAATTGGCATCCCGAGCATATTGTACCGTAGCCCATTCACAAAATTCCATCCGCCGGTCGGGATCATCTTCGCTTAATTTCTGTAGGATCTGAAGTTTATATGGATGCCATTTGTGAGCCTGAAGAATGCGATGGATGCTACTTTTCGACACTCCTGTCTCGGCGGACAATCGCCGAAGAGACTTATTGGGACTTCTGTTAAAATGAGCCAGGATAGCAGTCGCTGTATCATCGTCAGTGGACCTCCTTGAAGGTCCACTGCGTGGTTTATCTTCTATGGATCCTGTTTCCTTAAACTTTGCAACAAGTCTGCTAACACACCTCTGTGTTATTGGCTCGCGGTCTGGATGCAGTCTGTTAAATTCAGCAGCGGCCTCTCTTTGACTCCGATTTCCTATGAGTAGAATTATCTGGATTCGTTCTTCCTTGCTCACAGATATTATGGCCTGTAGAAAGAGAAAAATATGAATTATGGTTTGTAGAAATAGAAAAATATGAATTTCTCCTATGATGCCGGACTTATGGGACACCCTGTATATATATATATATATATATGCGCTTCGGTGGTATAGTGGTTCGCGTCGCTGACTACGAATCCATCGGTCCCGGGATCGAGACCCGGTGACGGCAGACGGCGCGCAGCAAAACCCAGCTGTTTCATCCTTCCACACAATAAAAAGAAATTGGTTGATAAATAAATGGGAACCCTGGTTAGCCTAGTTGTTAAGACGCTGGACTGCTGGTGCGGCGTGGTTGGGATTCCACGTTAAACTGTAGGTGTAAGGTGAAGTGACAAGCTTGACCTTTGTCAGAATGAACAATTCGGGCGGAAGCTAAACCAAGGTTAGCCAAGATATGTATATATATATATATATATATATATATATACTATTAATGTTAGACCTAAGCCATAGAGTAGAGGCCACCATTTAATTTTCCATGCGATCCGCTTTGGTATTTCTGTCTGGGTATAGCATTTGTGCCAAAATTTGTTTCGTTTTATATAGTTTCGTTTGGGCCAAATGAAAGAGACAACCTTTCACGTCTCTACTAGTAAAAGTTAGGTTAGGTTAGTTGAATTCTCAGGTAGATTTATAAAGCTAAAAGAAACTTAACCTAATCAAAATGTATGGTTTAGCCCAAATGAAATGATATGAAATGAACTTAATTTGGTATAAAATAAATGGTAGGAAAAAAACTCATTTTGGCAGACAAGTTAAATTTTGGCTCAAACGCTACTATATAACCTTGGTTTTGCTTCCGCCCGAATTGTTCATTCTGACGAAGGTCAAGCTTGTTACCCCACCTTAGACCTACAGTTTAACGTGGAATCCCAACCACGCCCCATCAGCAGCCAAGCGTTTTAATCATTAGGCTGCCCAGGGTACCCCTTTATCTACCAACTAATTTCTTTTTTATTTTGTGGAAAGATCAACAGCTGGGTTTTGCTGCGCGCCGTCTGCCATCACCAGGGTCTCGATCCCGGGGCCGATGGATTCGTAGTCAGCGACGCTAACCACTACACCACCGGGGCTATCCTGTACTACACTACCCTTCTTTTTTTTGTGTTTTTTCATAACGTGACCTACATTATTTTCTCGAAATCATCTTAAAATGAACAGTGTTAATCTCCCGAATGAAAACTCGGGTTTTCTTCACCAAAAGAATAGAAAAAATCTGATTTTGATTTGAATTGAATTGAATTGCATAACCTTTACTGATAAAATAATTACCGTAGTTTGAAAAATTTTTTTTTTGTTTTAACATAAATAATTGTGAAATTGGATCTATTTAATTTTATTTGGCCCTCAAGCTTTCGGCTTTATTGGACTCTTATTAAAAATAAAACGGATAGTCATTATTAATAATATCAAATAAATCATGAATAAGTTTCTTCTTCCGCAGCTTATTATCCCATCTTTACATGGGGTCGCTGTTTTTGGTTCGTATTATTAATAATTAAGGTATGTATTAATCATAAATTATTATTATCGATATAACAAATGCAAGGTCATTATTGAAGGTATTATACCAATACCATGCAAAGAAATCAATATTATACACGAGAGATAAGAACTGAACAATCATAAGTAATTTATCTTTAATCCTAGATTACACACGAGAAATGAATAAACAATAGTAATGTACATTAATCCTAGATTTTTATTAGTATGCCATTGCTAATTGGGTTTTCAACTTGGTTTTAAACGAATTTACATTCACAATATTTTTTATATCAGCAATTAAATCATTCCATAGTTTTAATCCAATGAAAATGGGTAATTTTTGAGATGAAGACAATCTACATTGAGGTATAACACGCTTTGAGCTGTTTCTGATCTGAGTGGATTTCTTGATCAGTTACAAAATATCTATTTACCCATCGTAAGTTAATGATTTTGTACTTACACTCGTAAATAAAAATAAAATGTGCCAGTTTGTCTTTGAGCTTTAGTAGTTTTAGCTCTTTAATTAATACACTAGAATGATCATAGAAATCAGCATCAGATAATAACCTTATTACTCGTTTTTGGATGACGAAAATACTGTAATTTATGGGTCTATCTATTGGTGACAGTGGTGGGCAAAAAGTAATCGATTACAAATAAAAATTACTGATGTCTGAAAAGTAACTAAAAGTATAAAGTAGAAATTATTCCTTTGGCTTAATTATAATATAATTAATCCAGAGAAGTAATTTCTAATTTATACTTTTAGTTACTCTTCAGACATCAGTAATTTTTATTTGTAATCGAGTACTTTTTGCCCACCACTGATTGGTGATCTCTACCCGAGAGAACATCTAATATTTTCAACTATCTTTAACAGTTATATTACGATACTTAATGATATCCAATTAATATTAGCTTAACTAATAAATTACTCTGAACATTATCACCTCGAGTTAATAGTGGGCCGGCCAAAAATTGAAAAGTCCTCTAGGAAAAAACTTAACGGCGTTTTTTTGTTAATAGCAGGCACTCACCTTAGATAAGTAGTATTGAGGATGCCAAACAAGATGTGGGTGGATGCCACTCTCAATTTTGGGTTTGAAGGTCCCATACAAGGTTACAAAAGTCAAATTCTGAAAAATTCCGAATTTTTGCAATTCAGTGGTGGCTCTATGTAACATGTTTAAAGGAGTATCATTAGCACATAAAGCATATGTTTGTGATTTTATGGGTAATAATTGAATGTAACTATGACTCTGGATGTCTTTATTTCTATTAAAACTACATTTAGCATGCTGGGTGAGGTGCGCATATGCCTACTACTACCATAGTACAAGTAATAGCATACTTTCACATGTTGAATATTTTCAATGCATTGGCTGGCCAGACATTGGTTTGGTATATGCAATTAAAAGAGTGCAGACAGTGCCAGCTGGTAAAATAATAATAATAATACTGCTAAAGGATAGGTATGTTTCGAATTGTTTCAATATATTCGTGGCTACTACATACTGCCATTCCCACTTGTCTTTGCAGATAGGGAGCTCATCAGCAGTGGACCCTGTAGCTGTTATCAAGCGCAAGAGGAAACGTCAGGATGTTAGTGAGGATTGTTGCTTCTGCCAAAGCAGCGCTGGTGACCTGCGCACAGCATCAGCAGAAGGAAAAGCAAGAACTATGACTGTGGGCGATGAGAGAAAGAACCTGGGAGATACCTACTATCTTGATGTTTTACAAAGACTGGAAAGTCATTCCAAGGATGATTTCAATGCAGTGGAACTCAAGTGGCATAAATCATGCTACTCTTTATTCACCTCTGAAGGCAAACTCAAAAGGCTGCGAAGTCAGCAGCAGACCATGGGTGCATCGGCGACCACAAAAAGTGCAAGCTCTCAGGCTTTTACCCCAAAGCGTAGACGTTCAACACCAGTGATTGACTGGACCCTCTGCATGTTTTGCCAAAAGAAGACCACAAATAAACTGTACACGGTGGAGACAATGGAGAAGTCAGATGACTTGATCCAGCGTGCCAAACGCGACCCTGTCGTGAGCATACCGTTGTCAGCGGTGAGTGATGTGATTGCAGTTGAAGGCTGCTATCATCTGGCATGTTTGGTGACATTTGAGAAACGTACTAGAAAACAAGCGGTGTCAGAGGAGCAGCAAGGTCCTGAAAATGAATGCATGACGAAGCTGTGCAAAGACTTGACAGTAGGCCTGTCTCGTGGTCACGTATACGACATGGGAGACGTCTGGGACAGATACGAGAGTATGTGTAATGACACCGGCATCACCGTGAAATATTCCAGGAGAACAACGTTCTACGAAGATGTTCAAAGGCTGCTTGGATCAAACGCCAGCTATGTACGCCCATTGTCAAGGGGCCCGCTGCTGATTTTCCCTGGAGAGAGCTCAGATTTCATCATCTCCAAAGCACTGGCTAAGTCTTGTGAAGAAGGTCCTGTCACCTCTGAGTCAGAGTCTACTGAAGATGAAGATGCTGATGTCCGCATGTGTGCCACTAGCAGCATATTCCAAGATATGGTACACGTGGCTCTGAAGGTTCGACAAGATCTTGAAACTCCTGGACACTCCGAAACATGGCAAGGGCTTGATCAGGAACATGTTGATCGCGTCATACCCGACAGTCTGTACCTGTTTCTACGATTGCTCTTTGGGGGAATGGATGCTGTGGATGAGGGAAGTGAAGAGGACCAGAAAGTGAAGCAGAGTGTGTGTAGCATTGCTCAGGACATAGTCTATGCAGTTTCCAACCGACGAAAGTTGACACCAAAGCATGTGGGCTTGGGTCCTACTCTGCACCAAGCCACCCGCTCAGAAACACTCCTAGATCTGTTCCACGCGGCAAATCACACTATTGGTGTAAGAAGTATAGACACTGTAAGAAGGATAGACACCACCATCGCTCAGAACATCCTGGAGAAGTATGCTGAGAATGGATGTGTCTACATCCCTGACACCATCGTCAAAGAGAGAATGATTCACTGCTCTTGTGACAACATAGATGTCTTGGAGTCAACCTTAGACGAGAAGAACACCTTTCACAGCACTCAACTGATGGTATGACAGAGAGGCCTCCCTCCACAGCAGAGTCATGGCCAAAAGAGTGGCAAGCACAAGAGATAGAAATCTATCAAACCTGATGACCTACAGGAGTTCCAAAGGCTGGACCAGGCTACCCTCCCATCTGGCAAGAGGCCATCGCCTCCTGGCTACGACACTGACATAGACGACTTGTCACATGAACCTGAGAGGGACCGGGCACGTGACAAGGACTTGGCCTGGGTGGTGTCACGCATCCATGATGAAGCGATATCCGTTCCAAGCTGGGGAGCATTCAATCAATCTGTCAGCACTGCGGATCCACCAGTAACGACCGCCGGGATGTTGCCAATCCTGCAGGCACCATCAGATGACAATAACACCATGACCACCGTCATCAATCGCTTCATGGCCATTTCTGAGTGTGTCAGCCAGAAGTACACCATCATCACTGCTGATCAGCCTCTGTACAGCAAGGGTAAGGAACTAGTCTGGGCAAACTTGAAATTTGCCAACGTGGTCTTGCTCATGGGAGGCCTCCATATCTGCTTCAACTTTCTGAAAGCCATTGGTCAACACATGGAAAGTGTGGGACTTGATGACTTATGGACAGAGGCAGGTGTGTACGCGGCTAACACCACTGAGACAATGCTGGACGGCAAGGCCTACTACCGGGCTGTGAGAGGTCACCAGCTGACGTATGAGGCACTGTGGCGCATCAAGTGGCAGATGTTTGAGTCATGGCTGGCTGCAACTGGCAACGGAGATGAGAACGTCAAACAGCTTGCCCTCAATGTTGCTTCGCTTTTCAAAGACAGAGCTGACATAGATGAGATGCACGATGCTGTTGACAACTTCTCAGACGTTTTGGCAGATGAGAAATTCCACAGTCTCATGGAGGAATTCAATGACCAGCACTCTGAAAATCCCAACTTCATGCTGTGGTCATGTGGAGTCTCCATATAGAAGCCTTTGCTGGACAAACAGACTTGCTCAATGTTTTTTTCGCCAATTAAAATAAAAAATCACAAATTTTTAGCACAATTTCGGTCGTGATTAACTTGAATTTGACCTTGAGTTGGTAATTCGGATGGAATAAGCGTGTCATCATACTTCTTTATCACTAAGTGTGGAAAAATGAAACATTTGGTCAAACCAATTGGCTTAGAACATTTTTTAAAAATTAAAATTAGAAAATATAATTTTTTGCACAGTTTGACCTCGAAAATGACCTTCAAAGCCAAAAGCGAGAGTGCCATCCACCTGCATTTTATTCCTCACCCACGTGTACATTGATTTAGCATGGGTGCCAGCTATTAACAAAAAACGCAGTTCAAAGTCGATTTTTGAATTTTGACCAGTCCACTATAAAATTATTCCAGAAAATGGACAAAGGTTTTCTGCATTTCTTTAATCCCTTTGATGTTAATATTTTATTCACTATCTAATTAAATCATATTTGTTTGAATATAATTATAGAATCTTTGATAATAATCTATAATAAAAAATAATTTTTATCATATTATTAATCATATTAAATTTCTCATAATATTCAACAACCCCTCTCCTCCAAAAGGTCGCATCAATATGTATATATGTGTGTGTGTGTGTGTGTGTGTGTGTGTGTGTTTTGTATATAAAGGCCGATAAGGATTAAATTTTAAAATTGAATATAATGAAGTGAGCTTCTTAATTAAGAAACTGACGAGTACTTTCGACATGGGAGAAATCCTCTTCCGACTACTTAAGGTGATCATTTCAAGAAATGAATGGAGAAAAGCCAACTTTAAGTGGCCTCTGAATTTCTAGACCTGTCAACCCGCTTCATTTGTTGGCTTCGAGTGTTCGAACTTCACCGAAAGTACTCGTACGTACGTTCAAGGTTTATTTGACGTTTTATACTTTTATTTTATATATATATATAATTATATATATGAGAGAGAGAGAGAGAGAGAGAGAGAGAGAGAGAGAGAGAGAGAGAGAGAGAGAGAGAGAGAGAGAGAGAGAGAATTGTACTGCGGAGTTTGTTTCCACGGGAGTGGCGTCACCATTCACATGGCACATGACGTCACCAATTTTTTACTTTTCCCTATTTATTTATTATTTAACTTTTTCTTTTATTTATTTTTACTTTCTCTTTATTTTTTATTTGTTACTGATTTATTTATTTCTCATTATTTCTATCTCATTATTCTCTTCTCAAGTATGGTCTGGGTCCACTGTGGGTATACCGATTTGGGCCTAAATTTTTAGATACTAAAATTTAAATATTAATGAAATGAATATAATGTGTATATGAGAGAAATACTTCGAAATCACCGTGGACCATCTGTTTTCAGAATTATACATCTAGAGCGTCTTAAATAAAATAAATACTGTACAATCTCATTTCGTAATCTCATTGTTAGAAATATTGGATCACCTGAAGATCAGGGACCCCCCAGCCTTCGTTAGTTAGCCTTATAAGACTAACTAACGAAAATATCACGACTTAACCTAACCAATCGTTAGGTCAACTGTAAATAGAGAGAAGAGAAGAAAATATACTTTGGAACACAAGTATTGGACAATGGACATGTGAGACCTACTGAGTTAAGCTTTCTTCGTACAGTAGAGGGATCAACTGAGACACCTGTTGTTTTTTCGAGATCTGCTGCAAGTGAAGTGCTGGATTTGCGTCTGTCTCGAAGGGAAGTAATCTTTAGATATTGTAGATCAGATAGAGAAAGCTTAGAGGGCCTCCCTGATCTAGGACGATCAACTGGGGTCCCATTTGATCTGTGACGAGCCAATATTTTTTTACACCAGTTTTGGAAACACCTGTAGATTCATTTATTTTTCTTTGACTCAGTCCCTCACCAGTATCATACCTTCAGAAATTTTCTTACTCTAGTCTTTCAAACAGCAAACTGAAGACACAGGTCGGGGGCTTGACTTCCGATAGTGCTGTCTATTAATTATCCTGGAGTTAGCGCATTGGCCACATTTGTCTGGCCAAAGCGCTGTGCTAGTTTCTTAGCCTCCTTATTCATTTAGAGTTCTGTGGAGTAGAAATTCTTATTAAAATTGTTATGGATATTATTATTATTATTATTATTATTATTATACGGTGAAATCTACATGCTTTACTTACCACACGATCTTCATGAAACTTGGTGGAAATACTGGAAGTGTGACCCTCTCTGGAATTAGTCCGAACCGGCTGATTCCCATCAATTTTGATCATAGGTCAGTGTATCAACTCCAAAAATATTCACGCGCGAGTAGTGATCGAAATGAAAAAAAATTCTCCTTGAAACACAAGCTAATACTATCATCTCAAAATTTTGCTATTGTTGATAGTATTATCGGTAATATGCTACAGTCTTTACTTATCGAAGGATCTTTATGAAACATAGTGAGGACATTTCCACTAGATAGATATCGAGAATTTACCCGAACCGTCACATTTCCATTTAAGACCATAGGTCGGTGTATCAATTTCAAAAATATTGTCCGAGCGAACAAAAGTAATAGAAGTGAAAAATTCTCATTCAAACATAAGCTAATACTTTTACCTTAAAATTTTGCTATTATTAATAGTATTATCTGGAGGAGTCGGGCTCTCATTTTTGAGGTAATTATGAATTTATACATAATCTGTGGTTTGGCTCCACTTTCTCTAAATTACTTCAATTTACCTCAGACGTTTTCCAGGGAATTTTAACAAATTCCCTTAGATTTACCTTAAAACTCGCATTACCTTCAAATTTACCTCAGATTGCCCCAAATTACTCAATCTAAGTAATTACCTCAAAATGAGAGCCCTGCTAAAATCTTCGCTTTTCATTGGATTATGAAAAAACTTGATAGGAATGCTCAGAAAAAATATATTCTTTTGAATTATTGTTATTCCAGCCAATCACTATTTGTGATCGCAAGGCATCCCATCAAAATGCAAAATGATTCACCAAAATTCGCCCCCCCCCCAAAAAAAAAATCTTGAAATGTTTTCCAAACAGATTTGAGGTATGTTCCTCTAATTTAAAAAAAAATATAAGTCTTTGTAATGCGCCGTTTATAACGCATTTCTTTATGAATGAGACCCCAGATGCACCGTACTTTTGTAATAATTGCTCACAGAACAATGTCTAATTGAACTGTATGGACGTGTATGGCATCTTTCGGAAGCTCTTCAATGTCTAATTGAACTATATGGACGTGTAAGGTATCTTTCGGAAGCCCTTACAGAGCACTAAAAACTTACCATGATTAAAAGTAAAAATAATCGTGTATGGACTCGTCTTTTTCAGTTATACGTTTTAGTGAGGTACTATGCCCTTAAAAAAATATTAACCTCACAAAGACATATAGAACAAAATGATAGTGATTTTGTGCAAGTGGTCTTTATAGTAAAAGCTTAAAGCAAAAGACAATTAAAATTCTTCAAGAGTATGAAAAACTCAACGAAGGACTTTGAAGTTTATATTAGTCTGTAAGGAATAATCTCTCGTGTATATGATAAAAAAATTCACCCTTATAATTCTCTGAATTTTATTTTTTGAATTTCTGAGGAACAGTTTTCAAATGAATTTGAAGTTTTAGATTGTTTTAAGCTTAAAATGGAATTTTGGAGAAAATTCCCTCACAAAGTTCAACATTTTTTATATGGTATTTTAAAGAGCAGAAAAAGGTTCTATCACATTACATACTTTTCAATTTGGGGCATTAAAATATTGAACTCGCATTTTCCGAAAGAAAAGTATGTCTGAAAAATGTCTTGCGTTGAACAGCCAAGAACATCGAAGCCATTAGAAACAAATGAAAGAAAATTATACTGAAATTCGATCAATGACTTTTCACTATGTGTACTAAATTTCATCAAGTTCTGATGAATAGTTTTTTACCACATCAAACGTAAGATGGGGTATGAATATACCTTCCAGAAATTTTCTTTTCGGAAAAAGATTTATAACAATAGTGATAAGCAAGCGTTTTGTAGTTTCACTGCCTGCAGAAGGGATATTCTCTCTCTCTCTCTCTCTCTCTCTCTCTCTCTCTCTCTCTCTCTCTCTCTCTCTCTCTCATGAAGTCTCAGTTTCCGTATACAATTGTACAGGATATATATATGTGTGGTGGTGTGTGGTGTGTGTGTGTTTTTTCAGGCTACAAATTACTTTAAGTCAACAAAATTTGATTCGCTAACATACAGTACATCGAAGTACATACAGTATAGTTTATTCCATATATATATATATATATATATATATATATATATATATATATATATATATATATATATATATATATATTGTATACTCGTCATTCCCTGACGAGGTGTACTTCTGAATACACGAAAGGCCTTGGAATCATTCTTCTTTTCCTTGTGGGTTTGCATCATTCATTCATTTCACGTGTTTAATTGTGAAATTCATCCCACACACAAATATATATATATATCACCTTATTATTCTTGTGAAGGTATGAACCAACACAATTTTTAATTCAACTGACAATGCAATTTCAGAAGATATTGTTATATTTTAGTCTTTCGGAGTTTTCTCCGATTTTTTGAGAAATTAATCAAAGGATATAATTTACTTCCAAACATATATTTAATGAATTATATATTTTTATATTTTGGTTTTAAATATTTTCATTATTTTTAGATAATGTTTAATTTATGTTCTCGGTATAAAGTTGGTGTTTTCAGGGTGTTTAAATCACCTCCTCTCAAATTAGAGACATTTTACGTATGAGGAAAAAATGTTGACCACCTACAAATTTTGACCACCTACATACAATCTTGAATAAATTTGGTATATTTGTGGGTCATGTTGACATCTGATTAAAATCCTAAGTTCAAAGACATTGAAGAAACTGTTTCAAGGTTTTTTTGGTTTATTAAAAATTTGACTCCTTTTTTTTTTCAGGTTCTAGGGATTGAACATACAAATTTTACCCCCTTATTTTTAGAGGTACAGAAAATACTATGATATCATTGATTTGGAAGGTTTTTTTTCGCCCAATTCAACCATGTGTAAGAGTGTTTTTAAACATAGACCCAAAATTATGATTCTCTTTGAAGGAAAGTTCCTGCAAATAATTTTAATACTTAAAAGACTGTGTCGTGTTCCCAAATTAAAGATTAGACAGGGAACATCCATAACCCTGAAGGAAAATAGTTTTGTTGTGAGAGGGCCAAGACTGCTTAATCAGCTGCCCAAAGAACTAAGGAACACGAGTGGGGTTGCGGTGGACATCTTCAAAAGAAGATCAGACGCCTGGCTCAGAACAATCCCCGATGAGCCGGGCTTACCTGGCTATGTGAGGTGGAGAGTACAAGAAACCAACTCCCTTCTTCACCAGGCCAACTCGAGAGGAGGGGCGACAAGCTTGACCTTCGTGAAATGAGGAATCATCGCGCGGAACATTTGAAAGGTTGAAGGAAAGATTAAAATTTTATTTTTTATATCTATCTATCTATCTATCTATCTATCTACTGTATATATTCTGAAGGCATCATAGGATACAGCATAATATAATGTATATATTTTTCATTTAAGAGGTTTATGATTTATAAATTGGGTTTTAGCGCAATATATATATATATATACACACGTCGCATTTCGTTTATCATACATTAAAATCTTTGAATTAATATGAGACAAAAGATACGTTATCTGCATTTATTATCGGATGGCTCGAATCCAGGGAATATTTAATGTAGATTTTGGAAATTACATATTTCTTATCTTTTAACCCGATGCAACCTTAATGACAGATCGACCATGTAGGCGCTGCTGAAATAAATTCGACGAAATTTTTTAAACAAAGTATTTCACCACGATTATCGGTTCATGCGTAGGTCATTTTTGATAAGAGTAGGGTTCAAGATAGCGAAGCCGAAATTCTCACCATTTTCGCTTCCAGCAAAAATAATTTTTCCCACAAATATAACTAATAATAGTTGAGTCGTGGGTTCGAACCACGGTGCTGCCGAGAGTTGGGTGGGTGTCTTTGCTATGTTTTTACCTGTGGGGGATAAAAATAGCGGAGCGGAAATCTTCACCATTTTTGCTTCTAGCAAAAATAATTTAAAAGAAAAATTTTGGTAAATTCCTTATTAGTCTTTTAAACTGTTGCAACGTTCATGACAAATCGAGGCTCCAGGGGGAGTGAAGGACATCCTCAGAATACGTTTTTCTAAGATAATTATGGGAAATAAGGAGAGGAGAGGAGAAATCTTCGCCGTATTTGCTTCCATCAACAAATAATTTTTAAGGTAATTTAGCAGTATTTGGATCACCTGAAGATCAGGGCCGACAACCTTCTTCAGTTAGCCTTATAAGACTAACTAACGAAAATATCACGACCTAACCTACCAATCGTTAGGTCAACTGTACGCCCTTGACGATTGGTTAGGTTAGGTCGTGATATTTTCGTTAGTTAGCCTTATAAAACTAGCTAAAGAAGGCTGGGGACCCTGATCTTCAGGTGATCCCAGTATTCTACTCAAGCCATCTTTTAACCCACTGTAACATTAAAAAAGCGATCGAGAGTCAAGGGCGCGCGAAGCCCCCTCTAGTTGTTATTATTATTATTATTATTATTAGTTTCTCATACTGTAAATTAACTTAACCTAACTTTATTATAAGTTTATTAACCACTTCAAACTGACGACGTCACCGAGGATCAACTACATTACTCACATCCAAGAAATTGATTGGAATTCATAAGGTAATTTCTTCATTTCAAAGTTGCTAATGGTCGCCCATTGGTCCTAATATCGCGCATTAGACTTAAAAAAAACTCCAATTTTACGGTGAAGGAAATAAAGTTCATGTGAAACACGACGTTTTTTCAACTCGTATACGCGACATAGGAACGATGCTCGATCATTGGCAACTTTACCCTAATCTTGCATTCGAACCAATTTCATTTATTGTGTATGTGTGCGCGCGCGCGTAGGCAAATGGCCATAAGTGAGGTCGAGTGTGTGATAATTAACAGATGAAGTGGGGTAATGCTTTTTATGAGGTAACCACATTTGGGACCACGGAACATTAAAAATTTTATATAAAAAAAATCTAGAAACATTTTTACTGTCAGAAAATAGATATGTTAGTCTTGATTAGGTTAGGTTAGATTAGATTATGAAGTAGTTCATTATTTAATGACTTAACAGAAACCCCCCCTTCGAGCCCTCAATTGAGTCTGAAACACTTATCACACCTTTCTCGGCTTGATGGCACTAAAGTTAAGTTAAACTTGGTTTGGTTGATAAGTTTTTAAGATATATGGATTTTAAAAAGTCGGTACCTCGCAATTGCAGAGATATGCACTTGTGTGTGTGTGTTCAGTAAGTTATTTACCTAATCCTTTAATTCATGTAGTAACTAATTTAATTTAGTTATGCAAACATTGGTAAAATATGATTTCTCGCTTTTTTGAACGGAACCAAAAACGTTGATATTTTTATTGAATAACGCTATGATGCGGTAAATACGGGATACGCCATCCGCTGAAGCTTAATAGGAACAGAATTTTGAAGCTTGTTATACGAATTTCACGGTGTACATCACATAAATAAAGGATTTGTGTAAGCGGAGGACATAATCATAACATATTTAATGTTTTGAAGTTACGAAAGTAAAAGACGCGAAATCACAATATTACAAAGATTTTTGGTGTTGTAATTAAAGAAAATAATTTTGATGATTTAAAAAGTCTGTAAAATACTAGTTAATATATATTTTTCTTCTTAGGATCTTTTCCGTTTCATGTACTGTTTCCGATTTTGTTGAAAATAAGATATTTAATGTAGAATTTTACGCTGATTTAAAAAATGGGATCAAGTAAAGATAATCCCTCCCAGGTCACACTAGTAAAGCAAATCCCTCCCAAAAATGACCAAGTAAAGATAATCCCTCCCAGAAAGTAAAGTAAAGTGAAGCAGTCTGACATAAGGATAAAAATTAAGAGAATCTTTTTTTAAAAAATGATTTATTTGAAAACAAAATTTATTAAAATTCATTTATTACAATGGATCAAGTAAAGATAAGCACCCCCAACCTTTTTTAGTTAGCTTTATAAGGCTAACTAAGGAAAATATCACGACTTAACCTAACCAATCGTTAGGTCAACTGTACGCCCTTGACGATTGGTTAGGTTAGGTCGTGATATTTTCGTTAGTTAGCCTTATAAAGCTAACTAAAAAAGGTTGGGGGTGCTTAACTTTACTTGATCCAAAGACTTTAATTAAAGCGGTATTGCGGTAAAGCGGTATTACCAACTTTACCAAGTAAAGATGATCCCTCCCAAAAAATGATCAAGTAAAGATAGTCCCTCCTTTTCTGTTGGGAGGGATTATCTTTACTTGATCCAAAAATGTAAGTATGGTTTTGGAGAAATGAGCGGTTCAAACGTTATGGTTGTTATTGTAATTTTGTATTAGGTCAAAAACTATAACAATACAACTGAAAACTAATTGAATTGAATTGAATTGAATAACCTTCATTAATAATAAAATAAATACATTCGTTTCAATTTACACTGATATGAATAATTGTGAAGCTCGACTATTTATTTTATTTAATATGGCCCTTAAGCTTTAGGCTTTACTGGGCTAATACAAGAGTAATACAAGAGTTATTGTATTCTTTAGTAATATTGGCTTATGTCACTAAGTATTTGTGTGAATAGATTTCGACCGTTATTTTTCTGTTCGGTTAAGTTAATTGAATGCCCGGTTAGGTAACTAAATACCGGATTAGGTTAACTGAACCCGGTTAGGTCAACTGAATGCCCGGTTAGGTCAACTGAATGCCCAGTTAGGTGAACTGTACAGTGTACACCCTTGATGATTGGTTAGGTTAAGTCGTGATATTTTCGTTAGTTTTAACGAAAATATCACAACTTAACCTAACCAATCGTCAAGGGCATACAGTTGACATAACCTGGTATTCAATTAACCTAACCGGGCATTCAGTTAACCTAACCTAACCTAACTTTTGAACCGCTCATTTCTCCAAAAAACGACTTGCATTTTTTAAATCAGCGTAAAATTCTACATTAAATATCTTATTTTCAACAAAATCGGAAACAGTACATGAAACGGAAAGATCCTCTTCTTATACTACATATATATTATATATTTTCGTCTGTCTGTTTGTTTGTTTGTCTGTCCTTATGGGGTGAAGAATGTCAACACAGAGTCGGTCAGCCTGTCTGTCTGTTTGTCTTTTTGTTAAGATTCAGAAATCTTGACACAACGTGAAGCTCAAAATTTTCACGGCTGCGCTCTTTTCTGTAGTTTAATCGCGGTGCTGTGGCCTTCGGGCCCAGTAATTTTAATTATTTAATTTATTAACACACTTCATCCCATAAGAGGTTTCCGTGCCAAATTTGGTAGCTCTAAGTCAAACGGTTTGCGCTTGCATAAAGGACAGACAAACAGACAGGCGAAAATATATAATAGACTAGGTGAGGTACCCGGCGTTGCCCGGGTTATGCTATTTGTCTTATTACATTTTAAACTAACCTAATTTGACTCATTTCCTTGATTTCTCAATTTTGACCTAACTTAATCTAATCTAACTTTACCCAGTTTATTTCTTTGAAACGCGGATAACATAACTTGCCTTTTTATTTAAATTTGAATACAGTATCTCACTCTTTACGAGATCAACTCATCCGAAATCGCCAAAAGTACCTAAAATTCTTTCCTAACCTAAACTGTACTTGATGTTAATAGCTTACTATGACAGTAACGTGAGAATTAAGTGGTATACATAAAGACTCGTTTCCCCTTTCGCGAGTCAGGTACGTTTATTTGCTAGAATAATCTCCGTGTTTTAACTAGCTTAGTGAACTCCTCCGAAGCTTTTTCCCTTTGTTTATGATCTCCCACGTATGTATAACCTAACACCATTATTTCCTATGATATATACACATATATATATATATTAGGAATTAATGCAGTGAATACTGAATTGGCTCAGTACCAAAATACCGATTTTGCGGCTCTGCACATTCAATCGAATATCACAGTTTCTTGAGACCGAGTAATCGACCTTGAAATACCAATTAATGAGTCTTGAAAAACTGGATAATTCTTCCCAAGATGATGAATGTTTCTCGTCTGGTAATAATTAATTAATGTTTGCTCAAATTAAATAGAAAATGTGTTTTAAGAAGGAACATTTTTATTATTAAATGTGCAGCTGTGTAAACTAACGCAACTTAAAAAGAAAAAATAATTGATAAAATGCTGTTAATGATCAGTGAAATAAAAGTTGCGAGTATCGTTCTTCATTTTTTTTTTTTATAATTGACGTCATAACATCAGTTTCAGTTAAAGCGTAATTTCTTTTCTCACTAATGAAGTGACTCTTTACATAAAACTTAGCTTAAGAATTGAGAAAGGGGTTCCTACCCGCTTGGAACTCCCCCGTCCCTCAAAATTTTCTCTCAAAAAACAAATGAAAAAATAAAAGCGCAGGAAGATGACACAGTATTGGTGAACAAAGGATTCTCTTATAGATGGTACAGCTTTAGTTATAGACGCGTTCATTTGCCATAATTTTAAAATTATTGGTATATTATTTTTAAAATCTTAAGCAATACAAAAGTTTGAGTGCGTTTTGATTACCAGATCTACAGATCTACAGAAGCTAAGGCTAACAAAGACCCTAAGATCCACTCTAAGGTTAGCCCGAGAGAAAGAAGAGAGTAGGGGGTTAGAAGAAGAGAATAAGGGGTTAAGTAAGTAGCAAAACCTATCTTTCGTAGGTTAACATTCATTCAGAAAAAGAGGGAGAAAGACTCGCCATCATCATCCGCCGGCCACTGCCGACAAGTCGGAAAAATAGTCGAAGAGAATAGGAAAGGGGTGAAAGATGAAAAGAAGTAAAATAAGAACGCTTACAAACCATGCAAACACAGTCTTAACTCAAACACTGTCATACCATGCGAACTACAGACATGCAAGTAAAGAGAAGATAAGAAAAGAACAAAAAGAAAAAAAGTAGGTAGAATATAACAAAAAGTGGGTTAGTTTACGCTACGAGCTACATCTAAGTTCGTGTTAGTCTAATTTTTTTTTTAATATAATTTTATTGCTGGCATGTCACAAGCTAGCATTAATCGTCAACAGACTCAAACATCGACCATTACTCCCAGAGCTCCTGTTGCTAATTGTTTTATTATTTTAAACGACGTTAATATTTTTAAAATGCCTATCTAAACGGTTTTTAAACATATTAACGCTGGTAGAGTTCACGACGGACGCGGGAAGATTATTCCATTTATCAATTACTTTAAACGTAAAAAGGTTTTTAGCGATATTAGTAAAGATCATTTAGTTTAGATGCTAAACTAAATGATTTGTTTGTTAGCGAATCTGCTGCGTTCTCTGAACAAACTGTCTGACATCATTTTGAAATTGTTAATATTTATTTTTAAAATCTTAAGTGATACAAAACTTGAGAACGTTTTAACTGCTAGATTCTAAATGATTTACTTATCAGCGAATGTGCCTTGTTCTATAAATTGCTTGTATCAGGCTCATTCAGTTGATACAGATTGCTAGTAAATTCTTCCCACAATGAGGAACACCAGGATTCCAAGCCTGGCCCTCCTGCACAACCACAAGGGCAGCCAACTGGACGTTGAAGAGCTCATCACCAAGTTTGCTCAACGCCATTCAAGGAGGATAAAGCTTGTCAACTTTCTGGCAGACAAATATACATTGTAGACTGACAACCCAATGAAAATATATATTGTGTTGATGATTACAAATGCTGCCTTTAAAGGAACAGGAATGTATAGTATATGATAATGTATATGTGATTAATTGTGTAATAGTTGTGTATGTATTGTGATATCTAGAATTGAATACACGGTTATAAAAATGACTTGTTATCTTACTTTCTAATACATATTTACAATGGTGTCACTGTTTCCACACCCATTTTTACGTTGTTTATATTATTGCATAAAATAAACAAATGAGTGAACTCTTGCTCCAAACCATAATATACAGTAGGTTTGTTTACAGTTAAAGAAAGATGCCATATATATATATATATATATATATATATATATATATATATATATATATATATATACAGTACAGGGTGTCCCGTAAGTCTGGACCCATAGGGATTTATAATATATTTTTTTATTATGTTGCAGGTAAACCATGTCACTGACTAGAGAGGAGAGAGTTCAAGTTATTTTGCTGGTCGGGACCCGCAGTCACCGGGAAGTGGCCGAAGAATTCAACAATATGCATCCAGACCGCGCACCAATCACACACAGATGTGTTGGCAAGTTGATAGCCAAATTTAAGGAAACTGGATCCGTAGCTGACAAGCCTCGCAGAGGACCTTCAAGGACTGTTACGGAAGACGAAACCAGTACCAATGTGTTGGCTAGCTTCGCTGTCAGTCCCAAGAAGTCACATCGACGCATGTCCAGCGAAACTGGGACTATTTTGTAATTTTATTAATTTTGCCCTATGGGTCCAGACTTACGGGACACCCTGTATATATATATATATATATATATATATATATATATATATATATATATATATATATTTGGGCAAAGGGTAAACAAAGGGTGCTCAAAATTAATTAATAAATAAATAATTAATTATTTCACTTGAATAATTGAAATTAAAAACATCAAAATGTGTGACTCGCCCAGCACCTGACCCGTGACCTACTTGACCCGCGACCTACTGACCCGGCAAACCTGCTGACCTAAATACATTAAACAAAGCGTTTTTCAGAATACATCAGAAAGTAAACTTTGTTTCAAAGCACAAAATCTTTATTTTGATACACAAATACAAGCTGACTCACATACGAGCTTCTGTTTCATAAAACAGTAATGATTTCTTTTGGTGACAAATAATTTAGAAATTCTTGTAATACTCCAAAGCGAGTGATTCTACTGCTTCCGGTGCCAGTTGTACGAGCTGTGGACGTGTGATATTACTCGCGTTGAATGCGCTGAAATACCTCTCCGACTGGCTGCTGCATGCTTGCATCACCAACACAGACCTAGCTACTCCACTGAGTACAAGAAGAGCAGCCTTCTTCGATTATTACCAATCCATCCCTAATTAACACGTAAAAAAACATACGAATTTTTAAGATTCGACTTTGTGTCCCACCTTAATCACAGCATTGACTCGCCTTCACCAGTCCCGGGTCAGCCGGATCACCCTCATGACCCGTGACCCATGACCCGTCTTGAATTCACTCCTAAGTGACTCGCAGACCCGTGACCGTTGACTCGTTTCCAATTCTCATCTAGCCCCCCCCCCCTCCGCATGATCATGGGAGACACCGCTGCGCTTATAAACATATATGAATAAATAAAAATAAAACAAGGTAAAATAAATAATAGAATAGAAATAAAAATAAAATAATAAAAACTAAATTAATAAGAAAAATTCTGAGATGGAATCTATAGAGCCTCACGTCTCTCCATGACGTATGGACGTGCGTCACTGAAATCACACGTCAGGGGAACGACGATGTCACTTCGGTCAGGACAAACCCAGTAATTATATATATATATATATATATACACAAAGAGAGAGAGAGAGAGAGAATGTTTTTCTCAGCATTCTATATACTTTATTTAGAATTGCTTCTTTCTGAAGGTAAATTCGGGCATATTTTGACCGCAAAACAGACTCCTTTTAAAGGGTTTGCATGGAATGTTCTAAATGAGCATTAAAGAGTTTAAACAACGATGTAAAAAACTCGTAAACAATTCCTAAATGACTCGTAAACAACTTGTCAACTCGTAAATAATGAAACGTCTAAATAACTGAAGAATTACTACAAAAAAGTAAAAGAGTAAAATATTCGACAACTAAACAATACGCAACTTGTAAACACGTAAGCAAATGTTCAACAATTCCTCGACACCTCCAAAAGAACCGAAAGAAGAAGAAGAAGCGAAGAGAACATTTTGAGAAGGTAACTCTAATGCTGAATATGTTCTCGTCGGTTTTCTCTTCTTAATTAGATCTCTCTCTCTCTCTCTCTCTCTCTCTCTCTCTCTCTCTCTGTATATATATATATATAAGTAGCTATATTCCAAATTGAAGAAAGAATGGGCAAATAATACCAAGAAATTCAGTTAACGAACCGCGTTTACAAAATTAATTAACTTTATCCTTTGTTAAAGAAGATAAATATTTCAAAGGGTATATTAAATACACTTTTCGTTTCTCCTTCATCTATTATTTAAGAACACACACACACACACACACACACACACATATATATATATATATATATATACTGTGTATATATGAAAATTATTTCACGAAAGTAACACGTGAATAATGTTCCTGAGGATGTCATTAGACAAAAGCGCTTGAGCACCATTCTGTTTCCTTTTTCCTTCGTGGTTATTTTCATCATATATATATACAGGGTGTCCCGTAAGTCTGGACCCATAGGGAAAAATAATAAAATTACAAAATAGTCCAAAAATTTATTTTATATATTTTTTATTATTTTTATTATTATTTTTATTATTTTTTTATTATGATCTTACTCCGCTGGAGTTTATTTGTGGGGCCACTTGAAAGCCAAAGTGTACGAGGTCAAACTTCAGAACATTTTCCACCTTAAAGCACGCATTGTGGAGGCGTGTCAAGAAATTTCTGCGACTGTGATTCAGAAAGTGCTGTCGCAGTGGAGATTGCGTCTTCAACTATGTGTGCGACACAACGGCGGACACTTTGAACAGATTATGTAATAAATTTTTGGACTATTTTGTAATTTTATTTTTCCCTATGGGTCCAGACTTACGGGACACCCTGTATATATATATATATATATATATAATACACACAGACCGTGCATGGAACAAGGAACTCTTCTGGGATAAATAAATCAACTGTAGTCCGAATAAGTAATATATATATATATTATTTTAAACAAAGTACAGGCCTGGGAGCAAGTGTACTGTAGTTTACGTTCCCCTTTGGTGCCTAGTGTAGTTTACGTTCCCCAACATTATCCTAGTGTAGTTTGCGTTCCCATCTTTGTCTGCGTATACCTAATCAAATAAAACGTTAAAACTAACGAAAATATTACGACTTAACGTGACCAATCGTCTATATATATATATACACACTCATTTTTTCATTTGTTCGTTCTCCCGCCTCATCTTGCGCGGAATATTCTTCTATACAAGCGTCGTTCTTTACGTTAATTATACTGCGTGTTCTTTGCAGTTGAAATGTGTGTGTATATATATATATATATATATATATATATATAATATATACACACACATATAAATTGACGATTGGTTAGGTTAAGTCGTAATATTTTTGTTAGTTTTAGCGTTTTATTTGATGGATTCATTTAAAAAATGTCTCTTAAAGATCTCAGTGTAGTTTACGCTCCCCAACTTTGACCTAGTGTAGTTTGTGTCCCCTTTTGCGTCAGGGGGACGTAAACTACATTTGCTCCCAGGTCTGTATACGGACGCACGGTTTGTTATCGCGGATACTTGTGGTTGTTGGTCAAGTTTGTGAAGAGCAAGCCAAGTGTAGTGCGAGTGTGATTGTGATTGATGCAGATAAATTTGTGCTACCTTGGGGAGGAAACACAATCTTGCGATGCATCTTGCTTCTGAAGAATCATGCACCACGGATAATAACTGGGTGTGCAGTACAAACTAACGAAAAATGCAATAAATTAAATACGTATTGGGATGTTGTGTGGAGTAGACTAGCACACTGCATTGTTGCTTTCAGTGGTGATGAACCACGTACGAAAGTCTCGTCAGTACTTTCACCCCCTAACTGCTTGACATAGCTGCTCATATCCTAAAATGGGCGGAATGGTGCTTTGTGTAAAAAGATGTTTAACTGTTCATACTTCCACTTAAACTATGAATGCATCGATGATTTTATATATATATACAGGCCCGGATTTAGCTATAGGCGAACTAGGCGATCGCCTAGGGCCTCGCGCCAAAGGGGGCCTCGCTCAAGCCGTTTTGCGCGTTCTGTTCAAGTGATATTAATGATTTAGAACTCTATGAAGAACTTAAAGTACTTTGAAGGTTTATACCTGAGAAAACAGATCTCGGAAATGCCCTTGTTTATATAGTGCAAAAACAACTAAGTGAGATTTATCCTAATGTTTATGTTGCACTTCGAATAGTATTAACCATCCCAGTTACTGTTGCTTCGGCTGAAAGAAGTTTCTCGCGTCTCAAACTTATTAAAACATATTTGCGTTCCACCATGTCTCAAGCGAGATTGCAATCATTAGCTATGTTATCAATAGAAAACGATATAACAAATTCATTAGATTATTCTCAACTAATTGAAGAGTTTAGCTCGAAGAAAAGTAGAAAAGCATTGCTGTAATATTCAAGGAGCATCTGAACCAAATATTAAAGCATTAATATTTAGCCTGATAAGTCGATCGCTCACTATTATAAAAAATGAAATGTCAACATCTCTTACACATCACATATGAAAAACGTTTGTATACTATAGAAAGTCATTACCTATAATATTATATAAATCTTAGAAATCATTGTCTTATATTTTCAATGCAAATCTTGATTCATATTATAATTTATACTTATTTGTATGGTTTATTTATATTTCTTATACAATTTCCAGGCGTGATTATTTTGGTTTGGTTTAATTTTTAAGTGCTGGCATAGTTCTGTCTATGCAGGATTCTAATATTGCTGGTATAGTACCGATAATGAAGTCCATATTTTCATATATATAGGCCTAGGGCCTCGCAATTTCTAGATCTGCCTAGGGCCTCGCAACTTCTAGATCCTGCCCTGTATATATATATATATATATATATATATATATATATATATATATATATATATATATATATATATACATATATATGATAAAGCTACCACTGGTAACGAATTTTCTGGCAACAAAGTGTTTTGTTGGAACGCATCTACTTCGTCATTAGAGGTATTACTATATACTGTATATATATATACATATATATATATATACTGTATATATATACTGTATATATATATATATATATATATATATATATATATATATATATATCAGCAAACAACCACAGGGAAAAGGAAACACAAAGTCCGAGCGCTTTCGTGATATATTCACATTATCAAGGAGGAACAGAAAATAGACGGAGATTACAAAGTAAATGAGTTAAATAGACAAGCAAAAAATTCACAATCGGCACCTCAAATTAAAGGCCTTAAAGCCCTCTAAAGATTTTTTCACTTGATAACATAATCTGTAGGCTGAATTTTTTGCTTGTCTATTTAACTCATTTACTTTGTAATCTCCGTCTATTTTCTGTTCCTCCTTGATAATGTGAATATATCACGAAAGCGCTCGGACTTTGTGTTTCCTTTTCCCTGTGGTTGTTTGCTGATTAATAAGGTCACGTGTTATTTTGTGATTTTAGTGCATATATATATATATATATATATACAGGGTTGCGCAAAAGTCAGGAACCATAAGCACATTTTAATAATTTGTGTTTTAATATGTGTTTTGTTCTTTTCAGATTTGTTGTTGAACCTATGGCACAGAAATTGACAATAGATGAACGGATGGAGATAGTTTTAATGTGTGCAAGGCGTGGTAACACGCACCGATCAGTTGCTACTGCTTTTAATGACAAACACCCTGAGAGGCCGCCAGTTGTTCAGGCATCAGTTGGAAAACTGTTTACTCGCTTCAAAGAAACGGGAAGTGTTCATGATCGGCCGCGTAGTGGCCGGCCAAAAAGTTCAACCGATGCAGCAACATCACTAACGCTACTCAATCACCTCGAGAACAGCCCACGTAAGTCCTTAAGAAAGTTACCCCAGGAAACGGGTGTCTCCAGAAGATCCATTCAACGAATTCTTACAACAAATCGTTTCCACCCCGACAAAGTCCAACTCGTTCAGGAACTGCATGGTGACGACGCAGACCGTCGTCTGTAGTTCTGCCAGTGGTTTCTACAACATCGCCAGCTTCAACGAAGGATCATGTTCAGCGACGAAGCGATATTTCACCTCAGCGGTCGTGTCAATAAGCATAATGCACGTTATTGGGCCAATGAGAACCCCTACTGAATGGAGGAAGGACATGTGCAATTCGATCCACGAATTATGGTGTAGGCTGCGCTCTTGGGGGATCGGTTAATTGGTCCGTACTTTTTTCGACGGCAATGTAACAGGTGAAACATATCTGCATATCCTGCAAACATTTCTAATGCCCATACTGGACAACATTCCATTGGCGAAGCGGGCGGAGCTGTGGTTTCAGCAGGATGATGCACCACCACATTTCACAATCATCGTCCGGAGCTCTTTAGATGAAACATTCCCAAGCAAGTGGATCGGTTGGCGAGGGCCCGTCGAATGGTCACCTTGGTCTCCAGACTTCACGCCTCTTGACTTTTTCTTGTGGGGCCATCTCAAGTCGGTAGTCTATGCTGATCGACCCAGAACCATACGTTCTCTAAAAGATAAAATCACATCTGAGTGTGCCAAAATCAGTACCAATGTGTTAAGGAATGTTCAAACATCATGCATTCAACACGTCTGAAAGTGTCTCCAAGTGGAAGGCCACCAATTCCAACATTTATTATAATTTAATATAATGTGCCTATGGTTCCTGACTTTTGTGCCACCCTGTGTATATATATATATATATATATATAATATATATATATTATATAGTGTGTGTGTGTGTGTGTGTGTGTGTGTGTGACACACTACTAAAGTTCGAATAAGTAATGGTAAATGGCAAATACTGACGTTTTTCTTTTTCATGATGGAAGCCCAACGTGAGTAACGGGTCACTCGCAAAGAGACCCCCCCAAAAAACTTCCATCACTAGCCATCTACTTACAAATATGCTAAGCAGATATGACCCAGCTTTGGGACAGGGTCTAGAGTTTAAAGATAATCTAGACAGCTACATTCAGAACCTCAATATACGCGAGAAATTCGTTGCATTTACATCGGTTCGAATACATCAAAGAAAAAGGGTAACTGACGTATATTAAGGTTCTGAATATAGCTGTCTTAGGTTAGTTTTAAACTGTAGACCAGGGGTGGGGAACCTTTATTGTATGGCGGGAAAATTTCAACTAAAACACTCCCTACTGGTTAAATTGCAGCTTTAAAAGCAGTTTGGGACATAATTAAGATGTAAATACTGTATGACTTTAATTAATCAACTTGTCCGCGGGAAATTAAATTACACTAATTTAATTACACATTATGCCCGCGGACGGCAGGTTCCCTACCCCTGGTCTAGACCCTGTCCCTGGTGGATGGTGAGGGAAAGTATATTTTGGGGCCTCCTTGCTAGTGACCCGTTGCCCACATTGGGCTTCCATCATGAAAAAGGAAAACTTCAGTATTTGCCATTTACCATTACTTATTCGAACTGTAGTAGATAGTGGATTTAATATCCCAGAAGAGCTCCTTGTTCCATGCATGGTCTGTGTGTAACTATATATACACTGTATATACACAGTAATACCTCTATTAACGAAGTAGATGCGTTCCAACGAAACACTTCGGTGTCAGAAAATTCGTTACGAGAGGTAGCTTTAACACAGGGTATATAGCGATAGGTTCCGATACTTCATAATAAGGGGTATACATCGCTACATTTCATTAGATAAACAACTAAATTTAGCTTACTCTATATGTACTTGTAAAAAAAGGAATATAAATTAAAATAAGCTGAAAAAGAAATATGATTAATAAATAATAAAAAAAGCATTAAATACTGTAACAGTTACCAGTGAATTCTGTCGGCGCTTGCATTTTATTGACCTCATTACCTTTGCTCCTACTCCTCCGACTTGGCAGTGGTCGGAGGCGAGGTAGCAGGAACTAGTCACGGAGAGAGCTACCGGGATCCCTGGTTGACGGACCTGGCTGTGACTCTTGCTGCTGTGTGTTGGATGCTTCTTCTTAAAGAAGGCATCAGTGGTGGACTACTTGGCCTTCTTCCTCTCACGTCATGTCATCCGCCCACACACATAACGTCTTCTTCATCTTCTCAATCAAACTGCTTCTTGTCCTTGTTAACTTAGTAACAGTTAACGCAGTTGTAGATTGGCCCGATGCCTTCACTTTCTCTGCTTGATTTAAAATGGTCTTTAAGGTGGACTGCGCTAACCGTAATGACCGCGTCGCTTCAGATTTCTTCTCGCCCGCCTCGACCCGCTTCATTATTTGCATTTCTACATCCAAAGATAGCAATTTTCTTTACACTTTTGACATATGATAATTTCCACAATAAGGCCTTTTCCCAGACATTACGGAAGCTTTTCACTGTAATTATGCACAATTAAACAACAAATATAATTCCCAGAGGATTCGTTAATAGAGGTCTTATTATATATATATATATATATATATATATATATATATATATATATATATATATATATATATATATATATATATATATATATATTATTTGTGGAAAGTTTCCTGTTCCGACACTAATATTCAATTACATACAAATATAACTCCCCTACCCTTGTATTAATTTCTATATACATATTCATGAGACGTGTCCCGCATTGAACCATATATATATATATATATATATATATATATATATATTATTAATAATAATAATAATGATAGCTTCCATCCGCAGTATTATTTTGATTTATTTATATTCTTATATTTTTTCAAAATTCTTAATCTGTTTCCGAGCGATAATTTCTGGAGTTCTCCTTGTGGCATCCGCAAAAGGGCTTTCAGTGGATAAAGCCGAGCTAAAATTAATGGAATTATTTGGATTGGGCTTTGGATTGTGCCAAGTACAGTATATACAGTATTTATGCGAAGGATATCGACTCAGCGTGGAATTTTATATATATATATATATATATATATATATACTATATATATATATATATATATATATATATATATATATATATATTATATATATATATATATATATCTATATATATATATATATATATATATATATATATATATATATATATATATATGAAAATTATTTCACGAAGGTAACACGTGAAAAATATTTATGATGAATAAAACCACGAAGGAAAGGAAACACAAAATGGTGCTCAAGCGCTTTCGTGCTCAGTGTTCCTGAGGATGTCATTAGACGAAAGCGCTTGAGCACCATTTTGTGTTTCCTTTCCTTCGTGGTTTTATTCATCATATATATATATATATTAAGTTTTGGAGTTTTAGATAGAAATTAAAATCTTTACTGTTTTTAGAACGCACCGCTGCGTGCGCGCACACCACACACACACACACACACACACACACACACACACGTTTTCCCTCATAATTAATTCGATATTTTCATGGTGACTATGTATATTATTAATTTTTAAAGTCATTAGATTTTTTCAGTTTAAAAATATACATTTTTAGGGCCCTGCGAAGCTTCGAGATTCGATTTGATTTCGAATCGGGAGAGAGGATTCGATTTGATTCGTTAGTTTGGGCTCCGATTCGATATTTTTGAATCTCCGTTAAGTCCGGTAAACAACATCAGTGTTGTTGTTTTGAAGAACACTTCGTAAATAAACACTTTTCTTTATACTTAGATTATAATTCAATCTATATACTGAGACCAATCTCTCGTGCAATAACACTTTTATCATACTTTAATACCATTGTTCCTCCTCATGATCAAATACTTTGGCCTTTGGCCTTTGGCATACTTTGGCATACTTTGGCCTTTGTTCTCAAGATGAGTTAATTAATTTTATGCTTATTACTAATTGGGCGTAGGAACACTCTAATCTATATGTGTAAAGTTGATTCGATTCGAGATTCGATTCGATTTGAATTGTTTGGGATGATTTGATTCGAGATTCGATTCGAAAAATAAATTGTGATTCGCAGGGCCCTAACATTTTTGAGAAAATTTTACAAGCGTATTTTTTACAGGACTTTTTTTAGTCTAAATATTCTTTTATGTATAATAAAATTTTCTTGAAAAATGTATGGAAGAGTGCCACAGGGTCCATATGCAGGAACTGACGCTCATCCCAAACTGTTATGGCACTTGAAGTTTTATGCGCTTTATAGTACCTCGAAGTTATTGTGTCAACGCTTTTTACCTACACATATACACCTCTCCACACACGCATACAACGCCCGTAGCTCAGTGGGTGACACAGGTTTTCTTTAGCGAAGTGGAAGACACTGAGGTTGGCGTTGGGGGTTCGATTCGCGATGGTGATGGTAATAAATAATGCCGCTTTGGTTTGGTCTGAGAGCTGTGCCAATTTATGACCTTCCTGACTCATTATTATTATTATTATTATTATTTTTATATTTTTATTATACCACACACACCACACACACACACACACACACACACAAATATATATATATATATATATATATAGGGTACTCGATTCTGCGGTTGGAAATCTCAATTTCATAAAGTGTAAAACCAACGCGAGTGTACATTTTACATTTTTTATTTATTTTTTTAATTTTTGTTGGTTTTCTCGATAATTTATTCTTTTTTTTTACATCTTGAAAGCAGTAACGATAATTGAATCAAAAGTTAAAACATAAATTTTAGGGAAAAGTTTTAAACCTTTAAAAAAAAAAATAATAAAATAGCCTCTATAAAATCTAGAATTCGCCTCAAAGTCTATGATAGGAGTTTTTTTTTGTTTTTTTTTTGTTTTTGATAAAAAATGCTTTGGTCCATTCATTTTTTACAATTTACTTCGTAGGACGCACTTTTATCTTTCAAAGATGGTTATTTAAACAGTCTCACTCATTTGAGAATATCAGCGTTGTTCATTTTGGAAAAGACTTTTTGGGTAGTTCAGTGGCGGACTTTGAGCGGTGACGCTCTGGTTCGCTCCCTCCTGGGTTGGTTTGAGTCGGTCGCTGACCCTACCATTGCTCGGGTTAAAGGATTCTCGGAGCATACTTATCCCTAGTATCGTGGTGAAAATGAGTTTTCTGGCTTCCTTTGACGTTACTGTATTTTATACACAACAATCAAAGTATTTGTCCCTGAATTCAAATCTCGTCTTTTATGAGTATTCCATGTGTTCATTTATATTGATAGCGCCTCGTATGGCTCGGTGAGTAACACAGTTTTCCTGTAAGCGAGGCGAAGACACTGAGATCGAGGGTTCGACTCCCCATCCGATGGCGCTGGCGTTAATAATCCTGGAGTTAACGCAATGGTTCGCATTAATTGGCCTGAGCGGGATTACGACATCTGATCGACGTGACATTCTGTATCGATCATTATGCTGTGGGTTAGTTTAAGTTAGGTTGGGTTAACTTATTTTTTAGAGTGTCGATGTTAATGTTCTTGTCGATCGGATGGGTGTAGGACCGACCTGAACGCTGTCACAGTTTCTGGCACCCCCTCCCCTTTCTTGGGGAGGGGGTAATACTTAATAATACTTTCTTCCTGTAGAATATAAACAATTATTTTTTGCTCGTTTCAGTCTTCATGAAACCATTTAAGATTTTGGTCACAAATATAAGCATGATAAACGCAAACATCGCATGGATCAACTGAGACAGTGGTTCCCAACCTAGGGATAAATTACCCCACTGTGGTAATGACAACTATTTTGTGGGGTAATGACACGCGATCCAGAAGTTACAAAAAGTAATATCTAATGATTGGGATAATGGAGCTGGATTAGAATTGGGTCTTTGGGTAATTATACAAAAAAGGTTGGGAACCACTGAACTAAGACATTATATGGCTGAATTCGCAAATAATTCTGTTACTGCAAAGAGCAACAGAAAAAATAACTGCAAATTCGTGCTCAAAATAAATGTATTTTGGTTGTAACCATTTTTTCTCTATATAGCATGACCTGCAACATAATCTGAAAATGGCTCCGGGTATTAGAATCTATTGAATTATTGAGTGAAATATTAGAGCGACAATCTACGATGGTCGTAAATTCAAACTTTTTTTTTAAACTGGAACAAATTTTGATAATGTATACGATGAATTGCATTCATTCCACGTGTATATCTATAGATTCAGGGAAATCATAGATCATCTGCAAGTCAATTTCCATTATGAAAGATACGAGACTGCCATTCTGAGTAAAAATACATCTAAAGTCAATCTGGGTCAGAAAAGATTTAGGTAATTTCAAAATATCTCTTATTTGCCTCTGTTTAAGTTTATATTGCCTCTGTTTAAGTTTTTATATATATATACACACACACATATATATATATATATATATATATATATATATATATATATATATATATATATATATATATGCAAAATTACTCCACCATGATTCTAACCCCCACGTCTTGAGTAGAAGGTGAGGTCACTGACCGCAAAGCTACGACAGGATGAAAATTAGTTAAGCCTGGCGTCTATTTCGTCGCCCGAGGCAACACATAACACTTTGCGCTAAGAGGCGTTTTATGTGTTAACCCCATGCACTCGAGCTAATGGCCAGTATGTGAGTTCATGCGTGCTATTCCATCCATGAGATGGGATATCACGCAAACACCAAATATTTGAATGAAATGCGAGGACAGGAGGTTAATACGTAAAACATCTCTGGGCGCGAAATTATTGTTTCCTTGGTCGAGAAAATAAACGCCGTGTTGTATTTACTATTATCCTGTCGTAGCCTAGTGGTTAGCGCCCTTATCTTCTGCTCAGGATGTGGTAGATTCGAATCATGGTTGACGTAACTTTGCTTAAGCAAATTTATGCGTAGTCATACCAGTGATATAGTCCAGACCACCACGGCCAAGACCGAGACGTGAGCACCTGAGACCGAGACCAACACCAGAAAAAAGGTCTCAAGAACGAGACCGTAACCGAAACCATATGAATTTTTGCATGTATTCAATATTGTGTAATGCCTAATTCCTAAGCTCTGTATTTCACATTCAGGAATAAAGATTCTAAAGAGATTATCAAGTGACAACTGCAAAATTTACTCATAATTTATTTACAAATTCATAGTTTGTGACATTTTTCAGCAGTTAACTGCCTACTTGAAACAAAATAAGTGTTCGTTGCACTTGGGGAACATCAACTTACTCAGCAGTGATGTGGTCGAGACCGAGACCTAAGCATCCGAGATAGGGTTGCCACCGCTTCGGATTTGGACCGGAGTCTCCGGAAATTCAGCCTTGTCTCTGGACTCCGGTCGGAATCCGAGATAGGGTTGCCACCGCTTCGGATTTGGACCGGAGTCTCCGGAAATTCAGCCTTGTCTATGGACTCCGGTCGGAATAGGTCAAAATTGTGAAATCTTCGGATTTTCACACATTCTAAGATATGTCAGCCGATTTTATACTTTAAATAATTCTTAAGTTAATTTTTGAAATCTTTATACAAATTTTAAGTTTATTTAAAATGATTTTTGCTTTATTACGTATTTTAATAAACTTCGCTACTTTTAAAAAAATATATTTCACTGCCAACTCTGCCTGATAGCGCCATCATAGCGGTAGCCTTTGGACACTGTTGCCATCCTTTCAATATTTACTTGCTTTTGTTCTAGAATTAACTATCATTCCATTAGTTATTGAAAAAATTCTTTCGATTGTATCACTTCAGTGAAGAAAAAATCTGAAGACCTAAGAATCTGAAAAGATCATAATTATCGATAGATCTACAGATTAATCTGTAGGTATGGCAACACTGCCTGAGGCTCTGTTTTGGAGTTATCAGTTACAAATTCTTATTATCAATTTTAATTAAATAAAAACAGTGTAATTCGAAGTACGTACATTTATGCGTTTATGGGACAGTGTTTTTTGTACGTGTCTGTTTGTTCTTATGTTGTTTCTTCTATGTTCTTACGTTCTTTATAATCAGTTAATCAATCACTGACAAAGTGAAGTACAGAGGAGCGTTTCCGCTCCTAAATAAATGTTAATATAAAATCTCCGGACTCGGAAAGCTTTGGATGTGGCAACCCTAAGTCCCGAGATCGAGACCTTTCAACCTTTCAAATGTTCCGTGCGATGATTCCTCATTTCACGAAGGTCAAGTTTTCTGTCTCTCTCTCTCTCTCTCTCTCTCTCTCTCTCTCTCTCTCTCTCCTCTCTCTATATATTATATATATATATATATATATATATATCGAACCATTACATTACATGAATATGTTTGGTGCTTGTCACCGGTAAATTGATCATTTAACTGTTTTAAAGTTTAAAATTCATTTCTATTCTGGATAACCATCATATATATATATATATATATATATATATATATATAATATATATATATATATATATATACATACACACGATTATGAATTTAGCTGTGCCTGATGAAAAGTATAAAATAAACTCGTAGATAACTTACGAACGATGAAATTATTAATTAAGCGAAACTGAAATTAATAAATAAATAAACGATGATTGCATC
>JAJOZX010005286.1:150000-232500 GCA_023014485.1 Bathynomus jamesi
AGGATGTCATTAGACGAAAGCGCTTGAGCACCTTTTTGTGTTTCCTTCCTTCGTGGTTTTATTCATCATATATATATATATATATATATATATATATATATATAGAGAGAGAGAGAGAGAGAGAGAGAGAGAGATTTTGTTTAAATTTTATTTTTTACGAAACTTTCTTTTATGTAATTTTTAGAAATATAACTTTAATTAATGAAGGTTAGGTTAGGTTTAGTTAGGTTGGGTTAGGTTAGGTTAGGTTAGGTTTAGGTTAGCAAAAATTTCTTTTTTGACGGTGGGGGGGGGGAGTATCTTTGTTCATTGTGTAGATCCAAGTGACCTATATACCCATCGATCGATAAGACCATACCGTCGACACTCTATAAAACTAACTTAATCAAGCTTAACCTAACTTAATCTACAAATATTTGTTGATAGAAGATCAAATTGATCAGATGTCGTAATCTAACCGGATCGGAATACGTTCGTCGAAAAATTTCTCGGCGTCTCACTGGTCCGCCGGTCGAAGCGTCTGTCTTGCAAATGCATTTACTGTCGAATTAAACCACTTAGAACGTCATCGCATTGAATATAGCTTCATAGTGATTCCAGAATCAGAATTTAGATTCAGTAGAGGCTGAAAAGGAAACTGGAGGTAAAATGAGGAAAGAAAATTGAGAGGCAGGATCTAAAGGTGGAAATGGAAGAAGCGAGAAAGAAGCTTGTGAGATTTAGTGGGAATTTGGATCGGGGAGGAAGATGTGGAGAGCTGAAAAGTAATGCGAGATGTAAGTACAGTATATGTAAATTCTCTCTCTCTCTCTCTCTCTCTCTCTCTCTCTCTCTCTCTCTCTCTCTCTCTCTCTAGCTTATTTATACTTGTATAATAGTAATAATAATAATAACTATTCGCCTGTTTGTCTATCTATCTATCTATCTATTTATTTACCTCTCTCTGCTTACCTTTTTCAGTCGTACCTCTCTATCTTTTTTATTAATATGCCAATAAAATTTATTGATAAAATTACTTCACTATTGCTCTCAAGAGCAATTGCTATAAAAGCAGTATGGCAGACCATGGGGATGAATTTGATGAAATATATATATATATATATATATAGTTTCTTTATTGAGGCTTCTTTATATAGCAAGAAACATCTACATTTAAGCGAAAAAGGAATATCAGACTGTAGCAATCATTGCGAAGAGTTATATAAATACTCGTATATGAAGATAAGTGTTTGCCATCGGCAAACGAAGGCTCGAAAATCCCTTTGTGAAGATGGGAGAAAAAATATTACGTGAAACACTTCAATTACATAAAATTCAAATACAGAATGATGTATTGCTGTTATGATTTAGAATGTAAGCTTTCGACCCTTTAAGAAAGTACATTTGGTGATGAAGAAATAGAGATTGTCCGGAGTTAATTGATAAGAAAAAGATGAAAAAGAAAAGATAATTTCTATGCCATAATTTTTCATAACAAAAAATAAAAATTATTTTTGTACAAAATTAATAATTTTATTAAGAAGAAGAAGTTGGGTGTATAATTAAAATTAATTATGTACTGCCTACGTTCCAGTGACCTGATTCTTTCCATTGTAAAAAAATAAGGTTTTCTACCAAAATTACACGATATCATTCGAGAAGGAGTAAACTTAACTTTATTTCTAAGGCAAAAAGGCAAAAAAAACTTTTAATATAAATGAAGCAACTATTTATTATAATTTAGGATCACCTGAAGATCAGGGCCCCAGCCTTAATTACCAAATGATATCTTCGTTAAAACTAACGAAAATATCACGACTTAATCTAACCAATGGTCAAGGGTGTACAGTTGACCTAACCGGCATTCAATTTAATTTATTATTATATTTGGTACTGTAAAGCAAAAAAACAAGAATACATGGGGGCCTGATCTTCAGGTGATCCATAATTTATCTCTCTATGAAAATACAATAAATTACTGTATAAAAAAAATTCCACATTCTTTACATTCTCCGAGACTACCTAGTTTTTGCCTTCACAAACCTTATCTTTGAATGGACTCGCATTTTCAAGTAACAGTGATGAAATGCTAAAATATTCCCGTAAATTTTTTTTTTATATTGGTTCTTCAGTAATTATTTGTGTATAAACATTGGAGCAAGAACACCCCGGGTTCGAGCGATGGAAAAATAAATTGCTCTGAAAGAATAATTTTTCTTAAATTTTTGTGTTACGCATTTTTTTTCTTTTCTTTTTTATCTTTTCTTTTGAGAGGTGAAGGAAGCTAATTTTTTAAAAAGTAATTTTCTATTTTAAAAATTTATGTTTTGACTGTAATTACTGTCGTGTCTAATTAGAATTATGTTAATTAAAGGTTTTGTTCCTGTGTAGACTATAAACAGAAGAAAATTTATTAAATATAAGAGAATTTAAAAAAAAAAAAAAAAAATGAAAATTAAATTATATA
Organism: Bathynomus jamesi; assembly: GCA_023014485.1. NCBI lineage: Eukaryota > Metazoa > Arthropoda > Malacostraca > Isopoda > Cirolanidae > Bathynomus > Bathynomus jamesi. Next base: position 152,447 of record JAJOZX010005286.1, read on the forward strand.
AACTCGAATGAAGTTATAAATAATGGTGTAAAAAAAATGCAAAGTAGGAGCAATGAAGAGTTAAGGACGAAATTGAGTGAAAGGGAGAGATTGAGAAAAAGGAGAAAAAAGTAAAAAAAGAGAGAGAGAAGAGAGAGAGAGAGAGAGAGAGAGAGAGAGAGAGAGAGAGAGAGAGAGAGAGAAGCCTTTCTTGAACTACGTCGACCCTGGGGACCAAATGGAATATGATGGTCCGTTACAATCTCGATTCATTTGTTTCTTGAGTAAATGGGGTCCTTCTTTCTTTCATGTTGTTCCTCTTCTAAATTTTTTTTTTTGTATCTATTTGTTCAATCCATATTTCACTTAATTTACTCTGATATTAGTTTTCCTCTGAAATGATGGGCCTATCCCTTATGAAAAAGAAACTGTGGGAATGAGACATTCATTAAGTTAACGATGCGCACAGCGTCTAATGGGTTTTCCAGTTGGACTAGATTTCTCGAATTTCTTTGCACTTCTTCCCTTGGTTACGTAGTGTTACTACCGTCACATGTTCTTGTACAGCCATCATCATCTATGACCTGTAGAAAATAAATAGACATATCCTTACTTCAGTAAAATAGACAGGGATTTTTTTGGAACATCGTGTATTCGTTTCCCTTTTAAAGCCAACAATATACTAAATCATCTCTCTCTCTCTCTCTCTCTCTCTCTCTCTCTCTCTCTCTCATTAATAGTGATATTACGAAAACAAAGTTCATTTAAGGACTAAACTAAATTATTCAAAGTGCCTAACAACCAACCCAGGAGTAGGAAACGAAACGTATACCCTCCACCTATCTCGCGCACGTATATACGACCTTCTAAGCAAGTACAAGATGGGTCTTCTTCATATGTAAGATAATTATCAAGGTTATTAACGGAGATGTCAAAGGGGAAATTCCGTTCTTCCGAGAAATGAACGTCTCCGCTTCTCATAATTGAGATTAAAACGAAAACATTTTAATTGAAAGTAATAATCGGCCCGAATTTCATTGAATCGAAAGGATAAACGTAAGGGCTCCCAAATTAAATTATTTTCAATCGATGGATGGATTGAAGGACTGTCTTGCTTTTCATTTAATCTTTCTTCTTATGAATTCCTGGAAATTAATAAAAATTGTTTTTTATGGGATGTGGCGACCTTGCGACCTGCCGGAATGTGTAGTTAATTCCTCATCTTCTGCAATACAGGAAGGGGAAGACTGAGTTAGGGACCCATCCTTTCTTCTTTCTTCCGTAAAGGGGAAGAATAGCCTCGGACTTGGGCGCCGCGATTTAAAGTTCTGGGGTTGTGTGAAACAAAGCTGAAAGGTGGTCGAGAGTATAAATGGGGGAGTAAATATGTGATGGCAGGTGTGAGCGACAGTTTCTTGAATGTCTGTATGAAATTTAAGTTTACGGGAATGAAATTGGCAGTAGTAGTCGGATATGCGCCGTGTGATGATAAGTGTGAAGAAGATAAAGAAAGCTTTTGGTGAGAGTTTGATAGTGTGAGTGGAATGGTGCCTGAATGTTACAAAATGTTTGTGAGGTGGATGAGGTGTTAGGGAAGCAAGGTATATGAGTGAATGTAATGAGTGTAGGCTGAAAGAGTTATGCAATGAAAATTGTGTGCGACAAATTTCTCTTTTGAACATAAGAGGGTACCTAAGTATACCTGGTTTAGAACAAATGAAAAACATGATGCAGTGCTGGATTTAGAACCGTGGCGGCCCTGAGGCAACTCAGACTGTGAAGATCCCTACCTGTATTCAAACCTAGAATATCTTGAAAGAAATAGTTTTAGGTGCAGATTTTATTATGCATGTTTACTTCACAAAAGAAAAAGAAAATAAACAATTTTGAATGTAAGCTTTTCGTACTTTGATAATTTCGAATTCATTTATTATGTCTGAGACGTGAAGGCCACGAAGTACATCACTTTCAATACACATTAAAGAAAGAAAGTTCAGTCATTTTCGGGTAATTGTTGTGCGCAAATCGTTCTTGACATACTTCAACTTTGAAAAAGACCTTCCACCTGAACAATTGGATATCATGAGTGACAAATACATCCGAAGAATTTCCAAATTTGGAAAGGTTGATGCGAGATTCTTGTTCTGAATAAGGAGATACATGATGTTTGCTTTACTGATATCATCATGATCATTCTTCTCCTCGAAAAATAATTCCATAACTTTGTGGAATTGAACACGTTCATTACCGAGACACTTCCAGATCAGCAGAATAAAGTTTAACTAATCTAGATGTTTCTTGAATTTTATCATCACTTAAGGGTCATTCAAAAACCACGTGGTTCTTTTTCGGGTGGTTTTCAAGCCCGTCCCCCCCCCCTTTGTGATCATTTGCGGCCAATGACTTAAACCCCCCCTCCAGAACCACGTGGTCTTCTGATGTCACCCCGACTCCTTCTTAATCTTATGGAAATTAAAATGCAAACTAAAATAAAGCAAATTAAAAATAATCAAATTAAAAGTATGACGAATTTGTGTTTCATGAACGTTAAAGATTCGAATCTTCTACAATTTTCCGAAATAAAGGTGCACCGAATTTGTATTTATAAAGATTCGAGTCTTTTGGAATTTCCTGGAATTTATGAAAATATATATAATATATATATATATATAATATATATATATATATATTATAATATATATATATATATATATATATATATATATTTATATATATATACACACGAGTATAATATGATATTATAAACAGGATATTTTAATGCTTAGTATTGACCACGTGGTTAAACGTCAAGACCCCCCTCCACCCTTTAAGGACCACGTGGTTTTTTAATGGCCCTTTAGAGAGACTAGCTCATTCAAAAATACAAAATTTTCAATCATATGAGAATAAGCCTCAATTCTCTTTTTCAAGTTCTTGCATAAGACGATCGATGACGGGTATGAAACTGGGAGTTCTGAAGTGGTCTCTTGGACTTCATCGCACTTCTTACCTCTGCCATAATCTAATGGATCTAATCTCACATTCCTACGCCGAACACGAATCTGTTGTGCACTGTATTCTGATGTGCCACTTTTTTCAATTCCTGACTGTTCAAAATCATCGAAACGATCTCGCAGCGCTTGCACAAATATTACTAATGATTTCAGCAGAAATGACAGTTGTGTCGAGATCTAATTTTTCGTCTTGTAGTTGCTTGCCATCACATTGAACCTTTCAAGAATCATGTGCCACAGATCAGTGAAAATCCCAGTTTCCAATTTACACATTATATCTACCAAACCTGATGCTATGTTTCTATTCTCACCTTTCTCATCCTAATCGCTGGAAATATCTTCAAGGACATCTCAGCATAGCCAGCTTGTAATGCTTTTGCGACATCCGCATGAGCAGACCATCTAGTGTTTGATAACTTCTTTGGCATCAGAATGCCTTTAACTTTAACTTTATCTTTCAAGAGTTGCCAACAAACCTTTTGACTTTAAGTAGGTGTAAAAGCCTCTGCACAAAATCGAAAAAAGCCACTATTCCATCACAACAATCAACAGAAACCTGCCCAACAAAATTTAATGGATGTGCAAGACAAGGAATGAGTATCGCCAGCAGACTTTTTTTGTGTAACAAGAGTTTGCTTCCCATTGTATCGCGTATCACCCACTCATATTGGCTGCATTATTGCTAGATTAACCACAGCCGTTTCACTATCAACTATTTAAAAAAAAATAAAAAAGTGATGACGCTAACTTCTGACCATTGTGACCACGACTGTCCATGAATGTTAAAACTCTTTCAACAGACCATCAGCTTCTAAATATCTAACATAACAAGTGAGCTGATCAGTATTACTATTATCTGGAGTAGAATCCACAGATGCATAAAAATATTTTGATTTTATCCGTGCAACAATACTGCTGAAAATTTTCTTGACCATCAGTTCAATGAACTCTTCAGAAATGGTTGATGACGGATAACTTGTATGCAATGTTCCCTCTAAGGTGTGCGCGTGTGCGCGCGCACACGCTTTGTGAAACCCGCGCACACAGCAAAATAAAATGCGCACAGGCTCAAGCGTATCATGAGTCACGACAGTAATGAAGTAATTTAAAAAATTTCAGTTTAATGAATTCTATAAAGAACAAATTAAGAAACTGCTTGAAAGAAAATCATTTGGACATGCTCATGCGAATTAAAAGTTACCTGAATGATGACGGATGTATTAATCTTCATAGAGTTTATTTGGAATGGGCAAATGCTAAAGATCGTAGGGAGAAATCATAATCATACTTAACTGAAAGGCACTTTCATTTAATGTTATTTTGATTATATTTTATTTTATTGAATTTATTATTTTTATTTTATTCCTATTTTGTGAATGGATAAAATCATGTATTAATCTTGAAAGTCTATTTTAAATTGCAAAATGCTAAAATTTGTTTTGAGAAATGATAACTAAAATAGTCATTTTCAATTAATGTTATTTTTATTTTATTTCTTTATTTTGTTGAATTTTATTTTACTATTTTTTATTTTATTAATATTTTTAGAATGGATAAAATGTTTTCTTTTATAAGAATATATAACATTGTAAACAGTTTTTAATATCCATTTAATAGTACCGTAATGATCAAGCTATCACCTTATGGAAATAATATTTATTAAGTATTTAATATTTATATATATTAATTAATTTTGAAGATAATAGCGCTCAGAAAAGTTTGCACAATTTTTCACCATGAATCTAAATGTATGCACAACGAAAATTTCTTGCGCACACGGACTAAAAAAAATTAGAGGGAACATTGCTTGTATGTCCACTGCCTTTGTTCACATGTTTCTGTATATGTTGCCAGCAAAATGTCAAACTCAGCTATAACCTTCATCATACCCAAGAAATTTCTATTCTTTATAAAACCCACTTTTTCATCATCACCACGGAAAGGAAGCCCACGCTCACCAAGGAACCTGATTGCACTTACTACTCTTTGAAGTATATTTTTGCAATAATTTGCTAATTCGTCAACTTGTTCTAACAGTTGCTTATCAATCCCCCCACTGGCTTTCATTAGTTTTGCCACTTCTGCGGTTGCATCACAATGGATTTTTGATTTTTCATGACTGTCTCGGAAACGCCCAGCATTTTTCCCGTCATTGAACCCATTAGTCACTAATAGACCTTGGCCCACATGCAATAGTTTACAATGGAAACAATAAACCTTGCCAGTACTAGGTGAATAACATAACCAGCCTCGATCAATTTTTTCGCCATTTGGATAAGCACGTTCGTTCAAACATTTGTCTTGTGCAAGAACGATTGCTGTTGGTAGACTTGATGAAATCATTACTCTTGTTTTCTAACTCAGTTGAACCTCTTCTTACCCAATAACTGACCAGCTCATTCGTCGATCTGAAAGGCCATAGGCCAATGTTCAATTCAAGTACTGGAAGTTTTTGCTGTACTTCTTCAGCTGACTAAGATTCTTCTTGAGGTGCCATTTTTGAGTCTGAGGCAACCTGAATCTGAGTAGCAACTGAGCCTTCAGTATTATCTTTATGACCAGATGTTGATAGTTGTGACTGAGTAAAGAAAGTTGTCGTGGAATTTTGTGTCGGTCACTCATGCCTTGCTAACTGATTCACCTACAATACAAATTAATTTTAGATATGAAATTTCAGAGGTCAGGCAATTGTGAAATGTGATACTATATGTCGGATTTTTGCGGGCTATAGCTTAAGCTTCACCTCCAATAGTTAATAAGGCCTAGGTACTTCGATCCACGGTTCGAATGGGTCTTCCTTACCGACACAACTTGATGGTCTATATATAATCCTTGTCAAAGCCTGACTAAAGGGAAACAACAAAGTTTGAAGACTATAGTTAGATCTGAGATCAAACCTTATAAAATCGAGGAACGAACCCACGTTCATATTAACTGATGAATATTGAACGAGTTGAGTCTAGTATGCACTTGTAATCTTGAGAATAAGAATAAAACCAATGGGTATTCTGGAAGCTACGTTGTTTAGGGTGGATTTGATCCGAACTGTGGAAATCTAACTGTAGTAGCACTAAGTTTCAAATTACGTTAATCGTAAGACTCTAGCGAACTCATTAATTAAATTTAGGTTACTCAAAGGACGTAAACGTGAGGGGATCTTACATAAAACTCCTAACAGCATAAGCTAAATGTGTGCAGGCATCACTGCTGGCCGTAGTCAGTTGCGCTATGTTGGTAGAATAACTAAGAGATTGGTATATATATATATATATATATATAATGTGTGTGTGTGTGTGTGTGTACAGGGTGTTTCATAACATGTGGGACGCACTTTCAGGATGGATTCAGCACCTGAAAACAATGAAAAAAGTTTATATAAACGTATGCCCGAAATCGCTTTGTTTCCAAGTTACAGCCCGTTTTGTGTTCCAGCAATTCTTTCCGCAAACTATTTACAAACATTGCTTGCCGACAATGTTTGTGAGTGTGTACGAGACATTTCATGTATGGCCTTGCCGATTGTAAGGTTTCGTACACTCTATGATATGTTTCAGTATCGTTGGGTGTAGAGCCATCAGTCAGTCAGAGGTGCATCGCGGTATTTCACTGTTCGTATTCTTAACTTCTTACCGTGAATAAGTGCAGTCCAGTTAAAAAAAAAAACTTAAAAGTTTTTGTGCTATTCAATGATAGTGTGCATTTGAAGTGAGAATGGAGGCTTATTCAAACAGAGAAATGGCAGACATGCATCTCATGTATGGACTTGCCGAGTGTAATGCGGCCGCAGCAAGACGTCTGTATGCGGAAAAGTTTCCGAATCGCCGTCTGCCAGATAAGAAGACCTTTCAGAGAATAGACGAGCGTGTTGGTGATATAGGATCATTCAACAAGCGAGTTTCAGATGGTGATAGACCAATCAGCGCCAGAACTGTTGAGTTGGAGGAGCGGGTCCTGAATCGCCTGGAGGAACATCCTGGTGTCAGCACCCGAAGGATAGCAGCAGCAGAGGATGTAAGATACACAACTGTGTGGAGAATTTTACGGGAACAACAGCTTTACCCATATCACATTCAGAGAATACAGGGCCTTACTGAAACTGATTTCCCATCACGAGAGGCTTTTTGTACTTGGTTCCTTCAACAGTATGCTTGCGATCCTCTTTTTCTATCCTCCGTGTTGTTTTCTGATGAGGCTGCCTTCACAAGAAATAGCGTGATCAATTTTCACAACACTCATCATTGGGCCGAAGAGAATCCGCATGCCATCATTCATTCAAGGCACCAACAACAATTTAGTATCAATGTATGGGCAGGACTTATTGCCGACAACTTAATCGGTCCTTTTGTTTTGCCTGGAAGATTAACAGGAGAATCCTATTCCAATTTTTTAAGGAATGATTTAAGCGATTTACTAGATGAAGTTCCTCTTGGTGTCCGACGTCGTATGTGGTTTATGCATGACGGCGCTCCCCCTCATTTAGTCGAGTAGCCAGAGACTATTTGCATGACCATTTCCCTGATAAATGAATAGGCTGTGGAGGACCATTGCGGGCCTGCTCGCTCCCCGGACCTGAATCCACTCGATTTTTACCTGTGAGGTCATCTGAAATCCATCGTTTACGTGACACCCATTGACAACGTTGAAATGCTTTGACAACGTTGAAATGCTTTGCCAACGTGTAGAACAAGGATGCCAGAAGATCCGAGCAATACCTGGAATGTTTGGACGCGTCAGGCAGGCTATGACGAGGCGTGTTCAGGCGTGTATTCAAGCGCAAGGCGGTCATTTTAAGCACTTCCTTTAAAGGTAAGCGGGTACTTGCTGGAACAGATGACGGACCGTAACTCGGAAACAAAGCGATTTCGGACATATGTTTATATATACTTTTTTCATTGTTTTCAGGTCCTGAATCTATCCTGAAAGTGCGTCCCACATGTTATGAAATACCCTGTATATATATACACTGTACGTCTGTGTATGCATATGGGATAACTGTAACGACTGAACTTTAAACTTAATACTTATGTTAGAAGTAAGTAATCGAATTTGAAGTCGAATCCGGTTTTTGCGGGATATAGCTTAAGCTTCACCTCCAATAGTTAATAAGGCCTCGGTACTTCGATCCACGGTTCGAATGGGTCTTCCCTACTGAATGAATAGTTTATTGAAGTTAATGGAGAAATCTGGACTTGCACTAGTTCGAGACAAGATGGTCGTCGTCGATCGGTCACGAATGAAGACGTAATGAATGTTAAGCAGTCGAAATTATGAATTCTAATTAGTGTAGAATTCTGGAATAATGCGTTCGTTGCTGAAAAATGGATGTAACATGCTATAATTTTCGGACCAGAAAGAGAAAATTATTTATTAATTGAAAATAAAGGAGTCTGGGTGTTCATGATGGTCCTGAGAAAACTGGCCTGACTCTTGTTTTTTTGCTTCGCCTGCCTGCAGCAAAGATAAATCGTCATACGTCTGGCCTCCAAATGATGTTCAATATTTGAAATAAATGACGAGATTTTAAAAAATATCGGACTGTGCCTGTGAAAATTTGTGTTAGAAAATTCTAGAATGATTATTTTCTACAAAAATTCATAATTTAAATGTATGAAAATAAATGAATTCGAATATGCTGTACATTACTTGATATATTTGCGTATTTATTGTAGGAAATATTCCTACAGTAATTCTCAGAAGGAAAATAGGGAATTAAAAGTAACATTTATGTAAAACAAAACAAAACAATTATTGCAGTACCAATGTTTTCCATACCTGAACTGTTTTAGATAATCAGGATAGTAGTAATCAGGTCATAGTAGTAAAGGTAACCAGGCTGAAATCAAGCAAATTATTTTTGCCTAATTGTTTGCATTTAATAATATTAGTAAGCATTTTATAATTAAAAAATTATAATTTGTGGCGGCCCTGAGGCCGGCTATGATATGGTGACAGAAGTCTGATAGATTATGTGCTTGTGAAAAGAAACATAATGAAAGAGGTACGTGACACACGTGTAGTGCGAGGAATGAGTCGGGATCTTTCTGACCACATGATAGTCCTGTGTAAAGTGAGGTTGTGTGGAGAATGGAAAAGGGTGGATGGAAAAAATGTGGGTCCCGAAAGAATTAGAGTAGAAAAGTTTGGTGAAAGAGGTAGCGGATGAGTGTTGTGAGAGGGTAAATGGTGAATTGACTGTACAAGTTGCAGAACAAATGGATACGAGTGAGATGTGATATGTGTATCAGGAATGTCTGATTAGAAATTCAAGGAGTGTGTATAGAATTGCAAAAACAGGCACGAAGAAGAGGGTAACAGCGTGGTGGGATGCTGAGGTTGCATCAGCGGTTGAGGATAAAAGGAGGAAATGAATGTCGTGTGTGCAGGGTAATTGTGATAGAGAAGAAAATCGAAGAAGAAAGAGGATGTATGAAGAGAGCAAGAGAAGTGTGAAGAGATTAGTGCAACAAAAGAAACAGAAATTAAATAATGGATTTGGAAGAAGGACGAATGAAAATAAAGTGCAGGAATGAAACTAAGAAATAAAGTTTGAGAGTAAGGGATCAAAATTGAAAAATGTGACAAGCCTTGGGTAGATATGGGGCTGACGGTAGACTCATGAGTGCGGTGAAACGTTTCTACGATGGAAGTAGTGAATGTGTTAAAGTAAATAAAGAACTGAGTGAATGGTTTGATGTAAGTGTTGGTGTACGTCAAGGATCCGTGATGTACTCGTGGCTGTTCAATCTGTTGACGGATGGAGTGATGAGATGATGAAAGAGGTGAAAGTGGAACTGCTAGAAAGAGGATTGTATCTGGTTCGTGATGGGAATAGGTGAAGCCTGTCGAATTTGCTGTATGCGGATGATGCTGTGCTATTTACCCAAAATAAGTGAGATATACAAGAGGTTGTTAAGAGGTTTGTGGCGGTGCACGAAATAACATATGAAAATAATAATGATTTAGACATATGAGGTTGAGGTGATATGAGGTGAGCTTGAGGTGATATGAGTGTGACTGTGATTATAAAAACAGGTATATTTGTGTTTTAATGGAAAAGCACAAACTATTGGTACAGCTTGCTCCTGAAGGATCATGCACCGAGACTGTTAATAACTAGGAATGTCTGCGATACAGAGTGATAATATTTGGATATTCTTTGCACTATTATAATACAGAGCAGTGATGTAGGACTCGAGACCGATCTCTTGACCTTTTTTTCTGGTCTCGGTCTCGGTCTAGGCAGTGGTTCCCAACCGGTTTTGGCTTATGGCCCCCTTAGGAACCTTATTTTTTCCTGTGGCCCCCATAAGCATTATTTTCAGTAGGTAATATGCAGATTTAACTCTATTTTACAAAATAACATTTTCCTGTGGCCCCCTTCAAATGTGCCATGGCCCCCAGGGAGCCATATGGCCCCCGGTTGGGAAACACTGGCCCGGCCCGCCTCTAGGCCATGGTGGTCACGACTACATCACTGATACAGAGCATTGTTGTTTTCAGTGGTGATGAACTCTTTGTACGAACGCCTCGTTATTTCACTGACTCTATTTACTCGGCAGTGTTACTACGAGCTACACACTCTCTCTCTCTCTCTCTCTCTCTCTCTCTCTCTCTCTCTCTCTCTCTCTCTCTCTATATATATATATATATATATATATATATATATATATATATATATATAAAAGGCAGTTTTTCAGAAACTGGGATCCAGTGGAGTATTAAAGTATTAAATACATTGCTTTAACCCAGTGGTTCCCAACGTGGGCGCCACCGCCCCCCAGGGAGCGTTTGAGAATCCTAGCGGGGCGCTAGGAAATTGTAAAATTGTTACCTTTTATTAATAAATCACTTATCACTTATACTTATTAACTTTATAAGGGGGCACCAGTAAATATTGATGGACATAAGGGGGCGTTGGCCATCCAGAACTGTAAAAAGAATCCGATGAAACTGGACGAAATGTTAACAATGTTTGACAGTTTATGTACTTTATAAAAACGAGATAATAAAATGGAAGATGGTAAAACACTGCTAGTCTTCACAAAGTTTGAGCGGGTTTTTTTTTTTTTTTTTTTTTAATCAGGGATGGCTTGGGCGGTGAAAACGATAGTTTTGATATCTCGCTCCTTGAGTTAGAGTCCCTATTGGCTCCAAGTTTATTTATAAATTGTTATTTATGACTTCCATATAAATAAATAAATATATATATATATATATATATATATATATATATTATATATATAATATAATATATATATATATATATATATATATATATATATATATATATATATATATATATGAAAATTATTCAACGAAATATATACAGGGTGTTTCAGGAGGAAAGGTCAATAATTCGGGAGGTGATAGTATCGGTCATTGTGAGGAAAAAAATTTATATGAACGTGTGTCTAATTCTGAATGGTTACGGAGATAGAGCTGTTTGAATCTACAAATACAAAAGCATTGTTAATGGTAATCAAGAAAGAGAAACCAATTACTGTTTCTAACATTTAATGTTTAAACATTGGCATTTGAATGGTATCAGATACAGAAATGACAAATTTGTTACAGTTTACCGTCGACGGTATTCTGCAACAGCAGCTGTTGCACTTCCATCGCAAAAACCGTAGACATACGCCATATCTGCATATTCGGCATGTGTGAAGGTGTGTGGCATTCTTAACACTGCTTCAAACACCAAACAATGTCACTCACAACAGTCAGCTGTCGAGTGGCTTATGTTACATGCTTACATTACAGCTTACATGGTTCAAGGTTATAGGGGAGGGAAGGGGGAGGAAGAGCTGCGCGCGCATCAGATTCAAACAGCTCTGTCTTCGTAACCATTCAGAATTAGACACACGTTCATATGAACTTTTTTTCTCACAATGACCGATACTATCACCTCCCGAATTATTGACCTTTCCTCCTAAAACACCCTGTGTATATATATATATTATATATATATATATATATATATATATATATATTTGAGAAATATATATAATATATATATATATATATATATAATATATATATATATATATATACACATATATATATATATATATATATATATATATATAATATATATATGAAAAGAAGGACCAACAGTCCAACATAACAGCAAACATTTTCGTTTATTTTTTATTTTTTATACTTCAGACGTTTCGACAAATCTTTTGTCATCATCAGTGAATTATAAGTCTTAAAACCTTAAAACAAGATTAAGAATAATGAAAATTACATCAATGCAAAAGAAAATTAAAATCATCAAAATGACATCAATACAAAAGAATTGAAACTGGCGTGAATTGAAACTCGAAATAGCGTGTTTTGATAGTCTTTTCTTATTTAATAGTAACCTTTACAGCCAAATTGATGGGGTAGCTATGGGTTCCCGTTGAGCCCAACACTACCAAATGCATTTCTTTGCCATTACGAAGAAATTTGGTTGAAAAGTTGTCCTAATAGTTTTAAACCCGTATATTACAGAAGATACGTGGATGACACTTTCTTAATATTTAAACATCCTTCACACATAAAACTTTTTCTTCATTATCTAAATAAACAACATAGTAATATTAAGTACACATGTGAAAACGAAACAAATAATAGTCTACCTTTCCTGGATGTTCTAGTTAAACGGGCTAATAACAAGTTCCAGACATCACTATTTAGAAAATAAACTTTTACTGGTTTGGGAACCAATTATTTAAGTTGTATGTTTTATAAATATAAGATTAGCACTATAGTAACATTATTAACAAGAAGTTACCGAATTTGTTCAGATTACATTTCATTAAACGAAGAATTTAAGTTTTTAAGACAGTACTTTATTAATAATTACTACCCTTTTAATCTTTTTGACAACCAATTAAAGAAATTTTTAAATAACACTTTTAATACTAAACTCCCCATAACCACAGTACAAAAAGAAACCAGATATATTAAATTACCTTTTTATGGTTATTTATCATTGCGTATTCGAGGTGAAGTGTCCAAACTGCTTCAGTCTAGTTATCCCCAAATAAATTTTAGATTCGCCCTCGTCAACCCACTTAAATTATCAATTTTTTTAAAGTTCAAAGACAAATTCCCCAAAACTGTATGCCCTAATGTTGTTTACAAATACACGTGCGACAACTGTAAGGCTGCGTATATTGGCAGTACTCAACTCCGACTGGAGGTACGCCTTTCTCAACATTTGGGGTTATCAGTCCGTACCAACCGTCCCCTCAGTAGCCCACCACAATCCGCAATTAGAAACCATAGTAATGACAACAACCATCCCCTTCACAAAACTCAGTTTGAAATTCTAACTAGATCCAATAACCTTACAGAACTCCGAATTTTAGAATCTTTGTACATCTATAGAAACAAACCCTCCATTAACAACAATAGTTCATCTTACAAATTACAGCTCTTCTAACTAACGAACCAACTTTCATAGACATATCATACCTTCCAATTAACTGATTATACAGTTTTCTCTCAGTTCTGCCAAATATGGAGGTTGACGTAAACATTGTGTATTTACCAGCTGAGGTAATTTTAATTTAATTTAATTTTAATGATTTTAATTTTCTTTTGTATTGATGTAATTTTAATGATTTTAATTTTCTTTTGTATTGATGTAATTTTAATGATTTTAATTTTCTTTTGTATTGATGTAATTTTAATGATTTTAATTTTCTTTTGTATTGATGTAATTGGTGCTGGTTAAGTGTGCGGTCTACCTACGATTCGGCGGTCTACCTTTTAATTATAGCTTCTTATCTTGTTCACTAATTGTTTGTTTACATCCCATTGTCAGTCGCCCTTGACGATTGGTTAGGTTTAGTCATGATATTTTCGTTAGTTTTAACGAAAATATCATGATTAAACCTAACCAATCGTAGGTAGACCGCACACTTAACCAGCACCATGTAATTTTAATGATTTTAATTTTCTTTTGTATTGATGTAATTTTCATTATTCTTATTTGTTTTTAAGGTTTTAAGACATAATTCACTGATGATGACAAAAGATTTGTCGAAATGTCTGAATTATAAAAAATAAAAAATAAACGAAAATGTTTGCTGTTGTGTTGGTCCCTCTTTTCATCTGTAAGCTCCGTTTCACTAAGGAGAAGTCAATAGCTCTGATATACAGTATATGGGATGGTCCGGATATCTGGTACATATCCGGTATATCTGGCATTTTTGGGTATCCGAGTCCGATTGAATGCTACTGTCCATCCAGACATCCGGTAATATCTCTACGATTGGCTATAATAAATAAATTGAGAAATGAATAAAAAATAAACAGATGTACGTACACTACTCTAAAGATTGATTTATTTTCATCGACTAACGTTTTCCATGATTAAAAATGAGAACTAATTATATTGTATCTGTTTGGCTAACTTTTAAAAGAATATTGAGAAACTGCCTACTTTTTAAACTTAAAAAATAGAGATCTTTCCCATTTGCTAGGAGTTACAGTTGAAAATTTTAAAATTTTAAAATTATCACGATTAAAAGCCGCCTTTTCGTATTTTCAACAGACAAACGACTTCCATTATCGGAATAGATTTTCCGCTGCTGTACTAAAATGTCTTTCTGAGTAAATTGAGTTACTGTATGGGGAGCACCAAAATATTTTAATGTTAGAAATTTTAAACTCATTTGGCTACTTTTTTATACTAATTTCTCGGCATACCACCTAAATTTCACCTTTAAAATTAAGTTTATTTTCATTTATAAAGCAACATAGTTAAATTAATAAGTAGCCAAGTTAATTTCTAAATATTTTATACTGAAGAACAAAATATAAATATATAATGAGCTACATGACTTAATTCACGTAATACTACTTTAAAACCAGAAGGACGAACGGGTCAATTTGACCCGTTTTGCAGGTTCTTACTTAATATTCTTTTAATAAATATGATTTTATCATTTTGACCCTCTGCCGCCCTTCTAGGTAAAGCAAAATTTTCGTCCCTTCTAGTGTTAAACCATTTTGATGAATTTGAATTTTGTGGAGTCATTTCAGCCGGCCACAGCCCTTATTTTCTTTTCCGAATACACAGTAGAGAAAATGGTGTTGATAATAAAAACCCACTCCTAGGTGCGAATTTCTTGATGGTCCCTGGACTGTTTTCCCTCTTGTTTTTGGTTCATTCGTCTTTCTGTATCCACCCGAAGAGGATGCCAGTGGGCATCGAAACTATTGTGGAAATAAACTCTGTCTATTAGAGTGGGTTTTTATTATCATAGTTTGACCTTCACGTAGAAAAAAGTGAAGTTTTTTGAAAATGGTGTTATTAGGGATAGCTCTAAAAAAAAAAACAATTAGAGACATAAATACACGACACTGGCACAATAAATATAAGAATGTCTGTTTAAATAATGGCAATCTTATTATGATTCTGTTTTATATGTTAATATTGTATATGTGGGAAATATGTTTAAATTAATCTCAACATTCTAATGTTGCAAAACTGCTAATTTGTCAAACAAAATTTACAAGTGAAATAAATCTTTTTTCTTTTAGTTTAATTATTAACTAAATACTGTAATAATAATAATAATAATAATAATAATAATAAAGACAAATATCTTGAAACGGCAGCATAAATTTTCTTTAGAAATTTTTCCTTTACGAGAAATACTAGTGATTAATAATTTTTGGTGCCCGTACATTATGCTAAACAATTTTATACCAAGTTAATGAGTGTAGTATAGCATCCAGACGCTATATAAATAGTTTAAGAAACATGTATATATTTTATCTCTAAAAAAGTACTATCTGGCCGGCTATCCTGCACATCCGCAATATACCATATGTCCCACAAAAAAGTACACCCAACTTTAGATTGTACTAACTCCTCCAAAAATTGAGATATTTTGGATTTGTTTGTTTGATTTAATATAGCAAATTATTCTTTGTTAACATTCAAAATTTATTCATGTTTAAACGATTTAGTGTTTAAGCATCTGCTTTTAACTGAAGGGTACAGCAAAATGGGTTGCGCCGAATGATCATTTCTCCCAGCTAGATAGCTCCTCTTGCTTTAACCAATGTGCTACTTTTTACGTCGAAGGATATTGCAAATATTTTTTTTAAATAATTCGAACTTTTGTATCTAAGATACGAGTCATACATATAAATGAAGAATCTGAATTACTAAATTTATAAATAACTTTGAAACCCTTATCAAGCAGTTTACACGAAGGCAGCGCGTTCTCATGGTCACAACTTATCTGCAAACTAAAAGCTTAAAACAAGTTCAGAATACCTTCGAACTGCAATTTCCCGATAGAGCTTCTCCAACTAAACATACAATTTTGAAGAATGTTCGGAAATACAAAGAAGGAACGGTCCTCAATTTGAACAAAGGACGTTCAGGCCATCCGAAGACGGCAAGAACAGACGAGAACATTCAGCATTCAGCCATGACTTGACCCCGTGTGATTACTTTTTATGGGGTCATTTGAAAAATAGAGTATTTGCATCACAACTTATCAATTTAGATGATTTGAGGACTCGCATCACAGCTGAAATCAACTTGTTAAAAGACAATCCAGATCTTATCAAAAGAGTGACGGGGAAGATGAGAGCTCGACTCCAGATTTGTATCGATAGGAATGGCGGTCATGTTGAAATAAAACGAAACTAAGCATAACTTTTGCAATAAGGAATAAAGAAAAATCTGCTTTGTATCTTATTAAAATTATGTTAAAGTATCTATTATTATGTATTTGTCTTTTCATTACATCGATAGCAAACACATTATTTTTTCATTGACCAATTTTGCGCAATCCATTTTGTTGTACCCTTCAGTTAAAAGCAGATGCTTAAACACTAAATCGTTTAAACATGAATAAATTTTGAACGTTAACAAAGAATAATTTGCTATATTAAATCAAACAAACAGATCCAAAATATCTCAATTTTTGGAGGAGTTAGTACAATCTAAAGTTGGGTGTACTTTTTTGTGGGACATATGGTATATCGGGTCGGCAAAAAAAAAGGGAGACTTCGAACTTTGGCTGTAAAATCCAAAGTTATGGTCAGATTTCAGTATGTTTTTCACACCCTACAACTAAGTAAATTTCGTATATGGTGAGCGAATTTCAAAGAAAACTAATGAAAATTACGGATTTATTGAACATTTCTTTATGCCACCGGAAATTCTCCATTTACACTACGACTGCATTGTATGTGCAGATAAAAAGTTACAAAGTACTCACATATGGTGCCACCTTGATGTTAAAAAAACTGCTCGATATGTTTACCACGAACTTCAACCTTTTTCAGTCTAGGACGGAACTCATCTATGGCTTTATTGATTTGTTCTTGTGGTAGCTCATCCCATTTTTCCAGGAAAAGCTGTCGTAAATGAGCGACATTTCTTACTTTGACCCGATAAATTCTCCGTGACAAATTTTCCCAAAGGCCATAATCGACAGGATTTAAAGCATGACTGTTTGGTGGCAAAATTTAATACCGCTACCTGGTATTCTTTTGATATCTCCTGTTTTATCGATTTTCTTGAGAAGCTTGTCCAAACCTCCTGCAGTTGGCTTACGTTAATTAAAATCGCTTTAATTATCAACTTGAACCTATGATTAGCAAGATTTTTCTGGAATATTCGCCATAATTCCAATTTCTCAGCTAAAATGCTAAAAGATGGTAGACAAACCATGAAATTACCTAGTACTAACATGCTAAAATGTCATGGTTCTATGTACCGTATTTACCGAGATATGATTTAAAAGGTGTCTCCTTTTTTTTTTGCCGACCCGATATATATATATATTTTACGGTAGCTCAGTGGTTACTGTACCGAACTCTGATCAGAGAGGCTCCCACCTGCTGGCTCCTGCGTTGGGTTGAACTGCCCGCTTACCCTTTCACTGCTCGGATTCAAGGTTACCCTTGATGAAAACCTTTATGTTTAATTTGGTGGTTACTTTGAACGTTTTTTTAGTTGTTTGTTTTCACAAAATTAAAAAAAAGAGTAAAAATTTAAACCGAATATCAGTGAATGATAGTCATTATGGAGAGATATTTACCGAAAGTTTATTTGATAAGAGTTAGAACATAGTTTATTGCGTAATTATTTAACTTATCACTTTACAACTGTCTATTTCTCCAAGTGTTTGTCTTCCTTATAACAATTTGGTTAAGTGGCTATGGCTATGGCTAACACCTTTGAAATTTACGTTCATCTCCTTGGTTTTCTATTTGGAAAATGTATTAATAATTTTCTGGTTGAAGTTAGTTACTAACAACGTTACGTTCTCCTGAAAACGCTTTAGTTATGTATCCACTTAGCGTTTAGTCGGTTTTGGCCAATGATATTTCTTAAGTTGTTTATTCTCTCTATTGGAGAGAAGCATCTCTCTGCCTTCGATCGGACGTTTGGGTCGTTATTACATCATATACTTCGATGTCGGGAGCATTTATATATGTTTGTTGGTATTCTCCACATTTCTTAGTTTCCACAACGCTCGGAAATTCTTACGCCTCTTGAATAATTGTAACATTTTGTTCCTTATATTCGAAATTTTATTTTAAAATTCCGCTTTTGCCTCATTAATTTGGACCCCCATCTCTGTGGCAAAATGTTATAAAACACAGTAAGCCAAATTTAAAACAATATAGATGAGTTAACCTACTGACACATCTAACTTAATTGATATTTGATTGTCGCTTAATAAAAGCCTCTAAGATTTTATCCACATATTTTATGAGGGATTTCTGATAGAGAAAATACAGGCTTAAATCCAGTTCCTCAGCTTCTAAGTCCAGAGAATGTGACAGTTATTTTTCAAATAGAACTTCAACACCATAAAAATATACCGTTCGTAAAGTTTATATTTTAAATGTTTTAATTTTAACTCAGACTGCTTTAAATATATTTTAGCTTTTGAAAAGATTTTTAACTCCAAAATTACCAGCGTATATCAAAGGCTTGGACCATTTATGAACAAAGTTTAAGCATATAACTTTTGAACATTTTAAGTTTTGAACTGCAGAAAATTTTCTCTTTTCCTATTAGTTAAAATAACGAACTTTGACAATTTTAGCGGATGACACTTTCATTGTGGTATTGCGACCAGATAAAGGCAAAGGCGTTTTAACTAAGACCAAAACTAATTTTATTAATCAAAGGTTGATCATAGTACCGTACCGTCAGATCATTTCAGAATTAAAGTTATTATTTTTAATACTTATATTTTAAAAAAAAATCAGATTAGATTTTTGGGAAATAAAACAAACACATTCCTTCAAGAAAGCATTTAAAATAAAATAAACGAAGAAACAAACACTGATTCCAACCTAGAAAGAAATTATTGGATGTTTAGTAAACGCCATAAGCGTTTATAAAACAGTAAAACGTTTATAGCGTTTACTAAACAACCAATTTCTCGTTGGGTATGTATTAGGCGCTCCCCAGAAGATCTTTATGGCCTACCCGAAATACACAAACAAAATTGCCCAATAAAACCAATAATGCCGACAGTAAACCACACCTAATTATAATCTTGCTATGTTCTTAACACCAATTTTATACAGAAATTCTCTCCAAGATATAAACCACAGGAAATTCCTTTCAATTTATTAAGCAAATAATACTGCAAGTATACTTAATTCTAACGTCTATACACTGAATCGCTTTACACGAACGTGTCCATGGATGAAATAATTATACGTAGAAAAAAAATATATTCCCTAAAGATGATGAAGCGATTTATAAATTAAACAAGAAAGACTATCACTCTTTTTAATTTTGCAGCAAATGACACCTATTTCCTTTGCATGGTATATATATATATATATATATATATATATATATATATATATATATATAACATAAAAGTATTTTGGAACCATACTGAGTTGTATGACATTAAAAGGACGTGTCAAGTGCCTTGAAAAGTGGACATTCAAATTTTCCGATTGAAGTTTAAGTATTGAATTTTGGCTAAAAATACAATAGTTACCCTGTTTCTTTGATGTATTCGATCTGACGTAAATGCAATGAGTTTCTTGCGGATATTGAGGTTCTGAATGTAACTGTCTAGACCCTGTCCCAAAGCTGGGTCCTATCTGCTCAGCATATTTCCTTGGTAGATGGCTGGTAAGGGAAACTATATTTTGGGGCCTCTTTGCGAGTGACCCTTGTGACTCTTGTTTTCCCTTTTCTGCGTGGTTACCTCATTTTTCATTTGTTCGTTCTTTCTCATATTGTGCGGAACGTTCTTCTATACAAACGTGGTTCTTTCAGGAGGAAAGGTCAGTACTTTGGGAGGTGATAGTATCGGTCATTGTGAGAAAAGAAGTTCATAAACATGTGTCTAATTCTGAATGGTTACGGAGATAGAGCTGTTTGAATCTGATGCGCGCGCATCTCTTCCTCCCTCCGCGGTGGTCCCATTCAATGGCCACCAAGGTTTCCAGACCTCTCTCCATTAGATTATTGTTTGTGGAGGTGGATGAAAAGTCAAGTTTACAAAAGAAAGGTGGATACACGAGACGAATTGCTCGCGCGCATTTTGGATGCTGCTGCCCGCATAAAGGAACGTCAAGATCAACTCAGACGAACAACACGCGATCTTCGCACACGAGTTGCAAAGTGCATTGAGGTTGACGGTGGGATTTTCGAAAATGTAGTGTAAACTGTAACAAATTTGTCATTTCTGTATCTGATACCATTCAAAATGCCGATGTTTAAACATTAAATGTTAAAAACAGTAATTGGTTTCTCTTTCTTGATTACCATTAACAATGCTTCTGTATTTGTAGATTCAAACAGATCTATCTCGGTAACCATTCAGAATTAGACACATGTTCATATAAACTTTTTTCTCACAATGACCGATACTATCACCTCCCGAAGTATTGACCTTTCCTCCCGAAACACTCTGTGTATATATATATATAGGGTGTCCCAAAAAAAAACTATATACTCTTTATAGCATCATATATTTTATAATTTAAAAAAAAACCAAACAATATATTGTTATAGCAATTGCCAATGAAAGGTAAATTAGTAATCTAAGTGATCAAAATGTTATAGCGAGTTGTTTGCATGTAAAATATAATTAACTACGCCAAGTGCTCAAAATGTTCTCCGGCGGCATGAATGCACATTCAATGCAACAAAATCATGTGGTCTGATGAAGCTACCTTCAAGCTGAATGGCACAGTAAATCGACACAACTGCAGGTACTGGTCACTTGATAATCCACACGTTTATGTGGATAAACATGTTAATTTACCAGGATTAACAGCATGGTGTGGTTTATCATCCAGGGGTTTCGTTGGACCATTTTTCTTTAATGGGACAGTTACCGGTGCCGCATATCTCGACATGCTGCGGACAGAAATTATACCTGCAGTTCGGAAGTTGTTTGGAAACGACGACTTTTACTTTCAACAAGATGGAGCCCCCCCCCCTCATTATCATTGTGATGTCAGAAGGTACCTCGATGAAACGTTGCCTAACCGTTGGATAGGACGAAGAGGAAGCGTTGAGTATCCTCCACGTTCACCGGACTTGACTCCACTTGATTTTTACTTGTAGGGCTACCTGAAGGATGCAGTTTATGGTACAAGACCTGCAACACTCGAACACCTTAAGGATGCAGGGGAAAAGTGCGGGACCATCACAGCATCCACATTAGTCCATGTCTGCGAATCAGTTAGTCGACCATTCAAAAGTGCATTCATGCCGCCGGAGAACATTTTGAGCACTTGGCGTCGTTAATTAAATTTTATATGCAAACATCTCGCTATAACATTTTGATCACTTAGATTACTAATTTACCTTTCATTGGCAATTGCTATAACAATATATTGTTTGGGTTTAAATTATAAAATATATGATGCTATAAAGAGTACATAGTTTTTTGGGGACACCTGTGTATATATATATAATATATATATATATATATATATATATATATATATATATATA
The DNA here is from genome assembly GCA_023014485.1 of Bathynomus jamesi. Classification (NCBI taxonomy): domain Eukaryota; kingdom Metazoa; phylum Arthropoda; class Malacostraca; order Isopoda; family Cirolanidae; genus Bathynomus; species Bathynomus jamesi. Next base: position 174,419 of record JAJOZX010005286.1, read on the forward strand.
TATATATATATATATATATATATATATACTGTATATATATATATTCTTATTATAGTAGGTAGGTAAGGAAGGAGAAAAGAGTTGTAAATGCATAGATTTTGTCTGCCGTCAAAAGGCAGTAATTTGAATTACGGCTTTTTGTCGTGCATAAATCAAAGTGTCTGATTTTCGTCTCGTATAAATCTCAATGGAAGACATTTAGTGGAAGTCGCTTTTTAACTTTTTCCACTTTGACTTAAAACGTCACAGTTTGTAGACCATTTTTTTTAATGGAAAGGGAAAAGACATTACAGCGGGAACCTCGTAGCTAGTGGGACTCGGACCCACTTCCAGTGGTTCCGGAGTCAGTGATCCTACCCAATACACAATCCAGAACCCGCCGCACCCGCTTCTCCATCCGGCAAAGAAAAGGTTCATTTAAACGAGGCGTATACTATTTTTCACCGTTTGACCACCTTCGTTAAACACCCTTGTCTTCATAGTGCATATAAATGTATTTTGAGTGCAGTGACTGCACTTAATTCCTCATTTTTATTACCTTATCGTTTTTCATCTTATTTAAGTGCCATTATTACAGTATTACACCGAAAAGGCATTAATTCCTTTTAACCCTTTACCGCATGATTTGTTTGTGGGATTAAGTTATGAATGCGTGTATTTCACAGGTTACAAGTTCGTCCGTTTATGCAGTAAAAGGTTAATATTAAAACCGCTCCTGAATTTCCACGGTTTTAGAATACAGACTATATATATATATGTATATACACACACACACACACAGTATATATATAATATATATATATATATATATATATATATATATATATATATTATAATATATCTGCTATTTACCATATAACAACGGCAGTAATCTAGATGAATACATTGATTTGCTGTACAAAATTAAGTGATTATCTGATAACCCCAAATATTCTCACTGTATAATAATGGAGGACTTTAACGCGCACGTGAACTCGGAATTCTTCGTAGAATTGGGTAACATGTGCGAGTCGGCCAAATTAAGTATAAGTGATGTAGATGTATTAGGTGTAACCAGTGGTAATTTTACATACGTTAGCGATATGAGTGGTACCACCAGGTGGATTGATCATTGTCTCACTAGTAATGATTTAAAGGATCGAATTGTTAGAGTTCATATGCTGCATGATTCTTTCTTTCTGATCATAGACCATTAGCACTATTAATTAATTTTACCAATTTATGCGTAACATGACATAACAAGAACTCAATAGGTAAGAATAATCGCGTCGATTGGTCTAATGTTAATATGCAACAGAGAATAGAATACAAAGACACAACAGGTCACCTCTTTAATAATTTAGAAATTTTTCATCTTGCCTGTAGTAATCCTTACTCAAATGATTCTCACTGTAAACTCATAGATAGGTATTATAGTAAGATAATATCCCTGTTAAGAGAAGCAGGAAGCCCCCTGATTAAATCTTACAACTATCATACTAAGATTATTCCTGGATGGAATTATTTTATTGCCCCCCCCCCCCCCTGAAGAGGGAATCGAAAGACGCCTACGATTTTTGGTGCTTTCATGGTAGACCCAGATTAGGACCAGTATAGATGAATATGTGTAGAAGTAGGGGTCAGTATAAGGCGGCCGGCCATAAGGCGATGTAAACAGGAAGAAGAGTCTATTCGAGCATCAAAAGCCTGTGAAGCTCGCATAAATAATGATAATAACAAATTTTGGAAATTTGTTAAGAATCAAACAGGTGTCAAAAGTGTCCTCCCTCCGACAATCGACGGGGGTGTCGGGGGAAGATGAAATTGCAAAGCTGTGGAAAAACCACTGCTCTAACATTCTTAACAGTGTGAGTAGGGATAATTTTAAGATAGATTGCAGCGAAACGCCTGTGGAAGGGACAAGGGAAAATACTTTGATATCAGTTACTGAAGTAAAGAGGTTAATTAAAGAGTTAAAGACTGGTTCTGCGTCAGGGGTAGATGACCTAGCGAATGAACACTTAAAATATGCCAATGACGTAGTATGTATGCATATATTATTGCTCTTATCAGCCATGCTTGCTCATAGCTATATCCCCGCAGAGTGCATGAGGGTATGTATCTTGCCCCTGGTAAAAATAAGTATGGAGACATTCTGTCCAGCAATAATTACAGGCCTATTGCTGTCGCTTCCTGCTTCTCGAAACTACTAGAAAAACTCTTGTTACTCCGATTAAATGATTACCTATGCACATCTCCTAATCAGTTTGGTTTTAAAAGGTCCCACTTAACTGACCTGTGCATGTATGTACTTAAAGATACAATATCTAAATACATTGACAGTAATTCAACTATTTATAGCTGTTTCTTAGATATAAGTAAGGCATATGATAGAGTGAACCACAATATTTTATTTAAAAAACTAGAAGACAGAAAGGTTCCCATGTACATATTAAATTTATTGAAATTTTGATATTCCCACCAATCTTTTACCGTTAGGTGGGGCAAGGTACTATCCGAATGTTTGGGCTCCTCTTGCGGGGTGAGACAAGGCTCCTTGCTCTCCCCTATGCTGTTTAATTAATGTGTATATTGACGGATTAATTGCTTCACTTAATGAGGCAACAGTGGGATGTTGTATAAATAACACAAGGATAAATAACTTAGTTTATGCCGATGATATGGTGTTAATAAGTCCCTCTGTTAAAGGTCTGGATCGGCTACTAAAAGTCTGCGAAGTGTATTCGCAGAAACATGATATTCTTTTTAATGTTACAAAAACTAAGGTTATGCAATTTCATCCTAAAAGATAATCAGCCAGCTGACATTAGGTTTACAATGAAAGGTGAAGTAATTGAGGAAGTACAAGAGTTTAAGTATTTGAGTCAAACTATTACCAGCTTCTTGAGTGATGACTCGGATATAAGAAAACAATCTCGAAGCCTTTGTGCTAAAGCGAATCTGACAATAAGGAACTTTCGGTTCTGTACAAGTGAAACTAAAGACACTCTCTTTCGTACTTTCTGCAGTAATATATACGGACAGCAACTCTGGGTGAATTATAAAAAAGGTTCTGGCAGAACCCTAAATTTACTGTACAACAGGTCTTTTAGACTATTACATAAATTACCCCTGAGATGCTCAGTTTCGCAAATGTTTGCTACCGCAATGTCCCGAGCTTCCCGGAGGTAACAAGACGTGTTCAATACAGTTTAATGCAAAGAATTAAAAAATCAACGAACCCGATTATCCAAGCTATCCATGAGTCCTGCCGTTTATCCTCTAAGCTATAGACTTCTTGGTACGAAAACGTCTGTCTGTAGCTCCACTTAACTTCGTCATTACTGTATTATTTCTAATGAACTGTATATTTTTCTATCTTAGCATGTGAACTGTCATTGTATTAATAATACTTGTCATATGGACTATAGTCTGCCAATAAACCTTTTCACTTTCATTTTCATTTCATATATATATATATTAGGGATGGTACGGAAGTAAAAATATTGACATCCGCGGATGCGGGTACGGCTACGGGTATTCAAACTTTATTTAGAAAAGAATAGAAGTGACAGAGTTTTGCATGTTTTAGATATTTGTTAACATTATACATTACTCTCATCCGAGCATGCCCTTGGACATTTTTGGACTGTTTCCCCACTTGACCTAGACTCTTTCCAGGACATCGGGCTGGATTGCAGCACAGGCTTCTGTAATACACTGTTTCAAGTGGTCTGTGTTCCGGATCTTCAGACAGTGGCTTTGAGGTGTCCCCAGAAGTAAAAGTCCAGCGGTGTCAGATCGGAGGACCGGGTAGGCCACTACTAGATCACGACGACCAAGCTAACACCCTGGAAATTATTATAATAACAATTTCCAATTGGTTCCTATTTGCGGACTTTTGACTCACCCTATATATATATATATATAAGGGTTTCCCTCAGATGGAAATTTCGTGGGGAACTATAGTATATATCGTCATTGCTAGTAAATGCTTTAAGTTTGGTGTTAAATGAGTTACTTAGGAAATACAAGTTAATTCAAGTAGGCTAAACAAAATTTTATTCGGTAACTGTACAATACACCTCACTACAGTTACCTACATACAGCACAGTTTACAAGCTATCACTTGACATTTTGCAGCTTCAAATTTCCAATTTTTGCTATGATAGAAAGAAAATAAGAAATGGTAGCATTTTGGTATCAGAAACTGAGGGAATTCTGCTCTTCTTCGATTTACAAAAAAATAATGCTATTTTATATTTTTCTCATAGTAAGTATAGAGGTTCGGCAATGCTCTTTACATTCCTTCAGAAACGTGACACCCCATGTGTCTGATCTTGGTGCTAAATTTTCTCGTATTTGTGAGCGAACATTAATTATGTCCCTTTCCAAAAATTTTAAATCCATTAATAGATTCGTGTCCGACCTTGCTCTTGGCTGATTTTTTATTTATGTCAAAGAATTCATCTGGATTTTCTACTTTCTTCTCGGACTTAAGGGTGCTCAACGCAGAGTTAAATTGTTCCTTAAGCAGTTCGCTAATTTTTTCTGGTTCATTTATGTATTCGGTCACCCCATCTTTTAACGGACCAATACTCTCTTTACATTACATTTTTCTTTTTGCGAACGTGTAGAACTATTCTGGGTTATTTTTCATATTTTCTGTTACCTTTTTTTCCTCCTTGTTTGTCTTGTGGATGAATGTTTGTTTAGGTCCATTCATATTTCGTATAATTTTTTCTCTAATTTGAGTCTCCTTGCTTCAGTTCTGCATCCAGGGAGATTTTTCACAATTTGTTTCCGTTGTCTAAATACTGTTCTGATTTTTCTCTTCAGCTTGGTACATTTTCTGTTTTGTCGCTTTGAAACGTGTTTCAGCAATATGGGTTTAGTTTCATTTTTTATTATAGATAGTATTCCTTTCAGAGACTTCTCGTCAAGCAATTCCCAATTTACTCTCTTTAAATCTTCATTTACACTTTCCCAATCTACTTTGAATTCAAATTTAAACCCTCATATCCTTCCTGCTATCTCTCTGGGATGTGTTTTTGGTTTCCTGGTTGCTAAATTTATTTGTATATCGATTAGGTTATGGTCAGAGATTTTGGTGTGCGTTACATTTTTATTATTATGTAATTGTTATTTTTCAGAATTAAATCCAAAATATTCCCTTTTCTAGTTGCTTCACAGATTTCCTGCTACGAACTTTTCAACATATATGACTTTGTCATTCATTTTTTCCCCATGTTTTAAATGGAAAGTTAAAATCTCCACAAACTAAAATATTTAGTGTTGGGGTTATTAGTGATTTTAATAGGTTTTCTATTTCATTTGCAACGAATTGGAATTAACTTTTTGTGGGGTTTGGTGGTCTGTACATGTTCATAATGATTAAGTTCAGTTCTTTTATTTCTAAAATAAGAATTTCGACTGTGCTGTTTGATTTGCTTACCTTCACTTGACATATGTATGGGTTTTCCATGTAAATGCAACAGCCTCCCTTTTCTTGCAAACATATCCGTTCTGTAAATATTGTAGTCCTTTATTGCTATTTCACAGTATTTTTTTTCATTTATGCTAGTTTGTTTCCGTTAGTCATATGAAATCTGTGCTGGTCTCCAGAGCTAAATTTTGCTAGTATTGTAATTTGCACTCTGTATAGTTAGTGTACAGGCTTTGTATATTTGTATATAAAACATTTACAGGGTTAATAATTTAAGTGCTCAATTATATTGGATGGTGGTCGTTTCCCGGTCGATTTTGATGGTTCCTGTTTGGTGTTATTGGGTGGGTCATTACATTTGAAAGTAGTGGAGATGCGACCCTTGGTTCCATTGGAGTTATTGAACTAATGGTTGGTGGTATTGGACGGGAGGGTGCTCTGTGTGTGTGTGTGTGTGTGTGTGTGTGTGTGTGTGTGTGTGTGTGTGTGTGGTAATTATCAGTCAAGTTTAGACAATTAAATGTTATCAGGTCCTGTCACTGTTTTTTTTTAAATATCGGAATAATGGATGATGATAAAAATAAATTAGCTAAAAACCCGCACATGTGATGCAGTTTACAATTAAAATGAAAAGAAAATGGTGGAATCCAATTAAAGTCCTAAATTACTCTCCCACAGAGCGAATAGAGCTCACAATCTATTATGCAGGTATAGAAAAACAGCCCCAAGTGACATTGTGGATTTAATATCTCCAATTTATATAACAAAAAAGGGAAACCAGATATATGTATTCAATGGAAGCTAATTGATACGGCTGAGGGCTCCAATATATATATATATATATATTAATGGACGTAGCAGCCGTACCAACAGTAATTAAGAAAGGTCTTCCGAAGGTTCAAGTGTGGTTAATGGAGTCTTATAACTTAAGCGAAAAACCAACGTCGACAAACAAGAAGATATCGGGAGAGTTTTGCCGTCATTGCGAATTAGTAGCGATGACCATTTATCGGAAAATGGACCAGAGATGGAAGCTTCGGATCAAAATAAATATCCACCGGAGTTATTAACCACTTCCTCGATAAAACCGCCAAGATTTCTTCCAAAGTGCCTTTAGAAGAACAACAAGCACAGAATCCAAAAAGAACATCTCCTCTCATTATTCTTCGCCGAGCCATTGCACTGACAACAACTCAACTTACTCTTGCTGTTTCATATTCAGTACATCACTGGCCACGTCCTTACTCTTCATTTATTTACCTTTCATTTATTTTGCCTGCAACTGTATGTCGACTATATCATATATATATATATATTTCGTATATTTTGCTCAACCTACTCTAATTATCCGTAATTGTTATTTTTATCTTGCATTTTATCATTGTTAACATTAATTTGTATCATTGACTGTTATTGCAAGAATTGTTATAATTTGTGTCACGTAAATTTAATAAAGAGAAAGAACACCCACCATTATTTTCCAACCGAATAATAAGTACTGACATTAAAAATTATGACAACGCAGCTATATATATATATATATATATACTAGCAGAGATACCCGGCGTTGCCCGGGATGTAAGGGTGTGTCAAAATAAGGTAAAAAGATGAACAAAACTAAATGAACACATAAACACAAAGTTTTGGTAATTGTTTTTATTCCTTGAAAACATCAGACATTTTGTAGCACTTCAGTGTAAACAATGTTACGTGTTTTTCCATTGGGTGTCAAAACATAAAGATTGCGAGGTGTTCCAACTTTTTTGGGCCATTGTCACCCATAGCAAAAGTCACACTCAAATGTCAAAATGCAAAAACTTATTCCTTAAACTTATATTTTAAAAAGTTCGCTTTTTTTGTGTCAAAATGCAAAAACTTATTCCTTAACCTTATATTTTAAAAAGTTTTCGAAAATAATGATTTTAAGCTTTTTTGTGTTAAAATTAAAAAACTTATTCCTTAACCTTATATTTTAAAAAGTTCTCGAAAATTTTGAAAAGATAGTTACATTAGAGCAGTACTTAAATCCCGTGACTTTATGCCGTCATTCAAAACTAAACTGTCTAGTCTACCTACCTACTGTACCTACCTACTGTACCTACCTACCTACCTACCTACTGTCTAGTCTACCTACCTACTGTACCTACCTACCTACTGTCTAGTCTACCTACCTACTGTACCTACCTACCTACCTACCTACCTACTGTACCTACCCATTTACTAAATAAAACTGTCTAGTCTACCTACCTACCTACCTACCTACCTACCTACTGTCTAGTCTACCTACCTACTGTACCTACCTACCTACCTACTGTACCTACCTACTGTACCTACCTACCTACCTACCTACCTACCTAATAAAACTGTCTAGTCTACCTACCTACTGTACCTACCTAATAAAACTGTCTAGTCTACCTACCTACTGTACCTACCTACTGTACCTACCTACTGTACCTACCTACCTACCTACTGTCTAGTCTACCTACCTACTGTACCTACCTACTGTCTAGTCTACCTACCTACCTACCTACCTACTGTACCTACCTACTGTACCTACCTACCTACTGTACCTACCTACTGTACCTACCTACCTACTGTACCTACCTACCTACCTACCTACTGTACCTACCTACTGTGCACATTATAAGAATAAGATAAGATAAGATATATATATATATATATATATATGTGTGTGTGTGTGGGTGTGTGTAAAATGATGATAAATTTGACAATTAAATACGTGAACTTAATAAATTATGTACACCCACAGGGTAAAAGAAAAGCGATTACAAGGCCTTTCGCTTACATACATACATACATACACACACGAGTGTACGCACACATGTGTGTGTATATATACACACAGTATATATAATAATAATAATAATTAAAATAAAAGGGGATGAAAATTTTTAAAATTTAAAACTTAAAAAGGTTGGAAGCGTGCCTGTTTTGTTTAGTGCAGATTTTTTTCATTAAAGTTAATCAGTAGTATAGACCGAAATACAAAAAGACCTGCGTTTTGCCTCTTCGAAGTTTAATGCCTTCTATATAAAGAGAGTGCATGCTCTCAGACGGTTTTTATTCTATCTGATGCTCTCCCATTAATTTAAGCTAACATTTATGCAAAGGCAACTCTAGTTTCAACGTCCGCTGTTTGCTAATGTTTTTCTTCAGTTGTCCTTTGCCGATTCGTGTGAAATTTAAGCTGCTTAACTTGCAAAAATTTTCGTCGGCTTCCTCGCTTTAAATGACTGTTTGGAATCTCAGAGGAAATGAAATTATTCCTTTGTTACCTCGTGTAAATACGAAATAGCCTTCCTTGCAAAATTTACATTTGGAATCTTCATAAATGTCCGGTTCAGTTCCGATTTACGAAGCGATCCTCGGTTCAAGGTCCGATTTCAACCCGAGAAGGGATCCTTAATTCGAATTCCGATTCTACTTCAAGAAGTGATTCTCTGTTCCATTTCTGATTCCAAACCAGGAGACTAAACTCGACCCGAATTCCAGTTTCAGCACAGAAACAGTCCTCTTTTTGAATTCTGATTCCATCCTACCACTGATCCTTATTCCAATTTTGATTCCAGTCCAGCAAACTTTATTACATTCCAATTCCAATTTCAACCCAGGAAGTGATCGTTCATTTCAGTTCCGATTCCAAAGTTGGAATAATATTTAACTCTAATTCCGGTTCTGGAAACGATTCTTAATTCAAATTCCGATTGCACTCCAGGAAGCGAACTTCTATTCGAATTCCGGTTGCAACTCGGGTAACGATCCTTGGTTCCAATTCAATTCCCAGTCCAGAAGATGATACTGGATTCCAGTTCCGATTTGAATGGAAATTCTCTCTTTCTAGACGAGAACCTGCCTTCTACGCTACACGGCAATGGTCGGTCATAAAAATTGCTTCAGATAAATCAATTATCGCGAATTAGCCCATTAATGCAAATGTAAGGAGAAATATAATGCATTATCCTCACTCACACGAATGTTCTATCGGCAAAACATCATGTACACACTCCATTATAGAGAGAGAGAGAGAGAGAGAGAGAGAGAGAGAGAGAGAGAGAGAGAGAGAGAGAGAGAGAGAGAGAGAGAGAGAGAGAGAGAGAGAGAGAGAGAGAGAGAGAGAGAGAGAGAGAGGCAAACATTGAAGTTAGTATCAAACCTAACCCACCAATCATTTCCTCATAAAAGTGTTTTAAAGTGACCCTTTAAAGAGTCAACTGGAATGGCATTTAATTAACATTTTCGGACCTGGATTTCTCTTTCGGATTAAGGTTTCAAAGACGCTATTAATAAACGAGTAAAAGACATACCGGTAATTAATTTTTATTTTTATATATACACAAATGGATTAAATATATTTTTATATATTAATAATATCCACATGAACCGTACATAAAATTTTATATACAGGGTGTACATAAAGTCAGGATCTATTTTTGTGAAATAATTATTTTTTTCTATTTTTCTTTTCAGAAGCCCTTAGAATGAATACAGAAGAGTGTGGCAATAGTAATTTGGCGAATCGAGGGAAAGAAATACAATGACATCAGAGAGAAGTTTAGAAGGAGATTTCATAAGCCGGGGCCAATAGACAAGACAATACGAAAATTGGTGAACAAATTTAAACGAACGGGATCTGTAAATGATGAAGCAAGATCAGGACGACCGTGTATGTCAGATCTTACCGTGAATGCAGTACGCGGAATTATCACTGAGGAGCCACGTACGTCCGTTCGTGCTGCATCACACAGACTCGGCCTCCCGACGTCATCTGTGCACAAAATTCTGAAAGTTAATTTGCAGAAGAAAAGCTATCATTTGCAGGTTTTACATGATTTACATGAGGAAGATTTCCCTCGACGAAGTGGTGTGTGGTGCTGATCTCGAGAAACAAATCTGGAGTGATAATTTAATGGACAACATTCTCTTTAGTGATGAAGCCACTTTCCATACGTGTGGAAAAGTAAATCGCCATAACTGTCGAATTTGGGCAGATGAAAGAACGAATGATTTCGTCCAAAATTGGGAAAGAGACTCACCTAAAGTTAATGTCTGGATGGGTTTAACAAAATCTAAGGTTTATGGTCCTTTTTTCTTTGCTGAAGCTACAGTTACGGGGCTTATTTATCTGGACATGTTGCAGCAATTCCTTGAACCTCAGCTGATTGGGGATAGGATTGTTAGTACCGTCGTCTATCAACATGATGGTGCTCCTTGTCACTATGCCAAAATTGTTCAGGATTATCTAAATGGACGTTTTCCAAATCGCTGGATCGGACGCGGAAGCAACAGACCTTGTGTTGCGAGATGACCAGATTTAACCCCTTTAGATTTCTTTGCATGGGGCTTTATCGAGTCGCACGTCTATCAGACGAAGATTACGAGTCTTGAAAACTTACGTACACGTATACGAACTGCTGCAGATAACATAACCCCGCAAATGCTCCAGAATGTGTTTAGAAATGCTGCGGAACGATTTGAGCTGTGCAGGGATACTGATGGGCGTCACGTCGAATCCTACTCTTAATTATTTAATAAATGTTACCACTTTATCATTTTATGATTGAATTCCATATAATTTCCAAGTGCTTCACAAAAATAGTTCCTGACTTTATGTACACCCTGTATTGTGGAAATTTTTATTTACACAAAATACATCTTTTTAATATTTCATATATAAAGGCCTATGTACGTTATATATATATCTATATATACCTTTGGTAACCTTTGGTTAGCTTCCGCCCGAATTGTTCATTCTGACGAAGGTCAAGCTTTTTACTCCACCTTAGACCTACAGTTTAACGTGGAAGCCGAACCACGCCCCATCAGCAGCCCAGCGTCTTAACCACTAGGCCACCTAGGGTACCCTTTTATCTACCAAGCACTGTACCCATTTATCTACCAACCACTTTTCTTTATTGTGTGGAAGGATGAACAGCTGGGTTTTGCTGCGCGCCGGCTGCCGTCGGGTCTCGAACCCGGGGCCGATGGATTCGTAGTCAGCGACGTAACCACTACACCACCGAGGCGCATAATATATATATATATATATATATAATATATATAATATATCATCTAAAGTTGATTCTAAATGCGCAAAAGGGGAATTCTGGGGCGGAAGAAGTAAACAAGTCAATTAGAAAGTTAACTGCTCTTCCTCAAATCAGGATTTAAAACAGACTCAATTATCCCGGCTAAAAGCATTTTCCACACTTTGGGCTTATTGCACACACACACACACACACACACACACACACGGGCGTAATAATAAATGTTTTATATCTGGTAACCCGGTCTGGCATTGGTCTCTCTTCACACGAAGGTGAAGCCCCACCTCTAGGCCTGGCCTGCTGGAGGAGCGAGTTGCCTTCTTGCGATCTTCATAGCACATAGCTAAGCACACCCGGCTCATCTGGTACCGTTCTGAGTCAGACATGTAATTTTTCGAAGATTTCAACTTTGACCTCTGTGACATTCCTGATGTCCTTTGGAAGTTAGTTAAAAAGTTTTGGCCCCCTAACAACCATATGCAAATTATGGTGAGCGCTCGCTTCTTTCCAGCGAATACAGACTTAACTTGCGCAGTCTTTCCCAGTAGCTGAGTTCTTTACAGCCATCAATTTTGGCTGTGAAATTTCTCTGGGTTTCTTTCTTGTTTATTAATTTCTTTTTTATATGGGAACGTCAAGACTGAGCAGTATTCAAGTTTTGGTATGATCAGTAGGGAAATCATTACCTTTTCGTCCATTCTTCTGAAGATTCTCAGTCGCTGCCCCGTAACTCTTTTTGCTTTGTTTATCACTATCTGATTCTGCTTTCCTGCTTCTCTGAATTTCCTGTCTACCTGGGACATAGTATGCTGTCTGTTTAAGTTCTTCATTTCTTCCATATCTCAAGAGTTAAAATTTCTCGTTGTTAAAATTTATGTTATTCGCTTCTGCTCATTTGTATATTCTGTTTGTGTCCCTCTGTAAGGCTTCCAACTCTTCTGCATTGCCAATTTTTTTGCTGGTCTTTGTATCGTCAGCAAAGGATATTACTATACTGTTGTCATCTACTTCATTGTCTATGTCTGTCAGCATGATAATGAATAGGAGTGCGTACTTCTGATTCTGATGATGATATATACACCTTGGATTTTTAGGCTTGATGCCGTTCCCTGAGGAAGATGTACAGTAGATCCATTTTCCCACTTTGCCTGTTATTTCCATGCGTTCCATTTATGTGCTATTATTTCATGATCGCACTTATCGAATGTATTAGCAAAAGCCGTGTATATTACATCAAAGTAATCATTGCTCTCAATTACGTCTATAATATTATTATACTGTAGTGCTCTGTAAGTTGTGATAGGCATGATCTTCCTGATCGGAATCCGTGCTGGTTCTCATTGAATTTTTCCCGTCTCCAAAAAGTTATATATTTTTTCCCTAACTATTCTTTGAAATATTTTCGTGAGATGTGATGTCAGTGACACCGATCTACTGTACAGTTCTTTACTCAAGACCTGTCTCCCACCCGATATATATATATATATATATGAAAAATTTTCACTCTTTTTAGCATGCTCGGTATTTACCCCGTGTCCCGGGATCTTCTCCGCATCCAATAAAGGGGTGTAGCTATTTCGTTCTTACATTTTTTAATTAACAAGGCATTCCATTTGTCCGGGCCTGCAGCTGAATGTGATTTCATTTCTCCTAGCTTTCGCTATATCTTCTGCGGTGAATTCAAAATTAGTTATACATTCTCCATTTAATTCCTCTTCAGAAAAGGTATTTCTGTTAGCTCCTACTTTGTCTCTGTTTCGGGTACTGAAAACGTATTCATATTGAGCTCTCGGTATTTTAGATATTTCTTTTAGATCATCCGTTAGTTCATTATTTCCTTATAAGAATGCGATAGCGGTCCGCGTTTTTGTTTTTCTTTTCGTGAAGCTATAAAAGTATTTTGGGTTATCTTTTATTGTTTTCACCGCATCTTCCTCTTCTCTCTCTGAATTTCCTTGTCTATACTTTCCAATTTTACTTGTATCACGGTTTTGGTGTTGTCTGTGCAATTTATTAACTTCGTGGCTACTCTTCTCTTTCGGAAAAGTTTTCGATTTTGCCTCTCGAAATAGTTCCTCCTTCCTCTTTGACTGTACTTTCGGAACATATTTTTCTAAGAGTTCCAGCCTCTTTTTTTCCAAGGTTATTAGCATTTCTTCAGTTATTTTACCTCCTAATACTGTTTTCCACTCTATTTGTACCATATGGGATCTGATTTCTTCCCAATTTATAGTCTTAGAGTTTAGATTAAAAATCTCAAATTTGCCTCTTCCTTCTGTATGAGTGTTTTCTTTTAGTGCTCTCGCCATATTAGTGGATACCTCGATAATGTTGTGGTTTGAACTATTTGGTGGTGTTATTTGTATATTACTGATTAAGTTGGTATTATTCATGAATACCAGATCCAAGCAGTTACTTTTTTCTAGTGTTCTCTTTTATTTCCTGTGTTAACATAAATTAATTTGTTAAAGTTATCAACAGTTTTGTTTGATCCTGGTCTTCTATTTTGCCCCCCCTTGTCCTGGTGTGCATGTAAATTTCTTCCTATTCTTTTGTATTTTATAAATGAGAAATTAAAATCACCACAGACTATTATATTCAGGGAATGGATGTTTAAGGACTTAATTAGGTTTTTAATGTCGGCAATGGCTCCAGAGAAATTTGCAGTCGGAGTGTTTGGAAGTCTATAGTATCACGTCAAAATTTGTAATTTTTACAGCTAAGAACGTATATAGCATGTATATAGCACAGGTACCTTTTCGTCTTTCTGTTCAGTCAGCTGGTAGTAAGTTGCAACCATCAATTTTTATTTCTTTTTTATCTATGCTGTATTCGCAGTTTTCACAGTCTCCTTGGTAGTCATTAAGATGTTTTTCTGTGAGGCATGCGATGCGTCCTCTTTTTTCGTTTCTTCCATAAATCCTTGCAGGTATGAAACATTGTTTATCATGTGGTTCGGTCTTAGCACTTGAATACTTGCCAGGACTATATTTATGTTTTCCGTTTTCCAAATTGTTTCCGGTTACCTGCTCTGGTAGTTTCTTGCTTGGTAACGGATCGGCTCGGAGGTGCTGAGCTGTCGACTGTATATTCATAGGTTTCTTGTCATTTTTCCTATTGTCCCTTGAGTTTGTTGGGAGGTGATAATAGTAGCCTTGCATAATACTTGTTAATGGGATGATAAAATATGCAACTGTCGCAAAATTTACGGTGACCGTTATTATAATAGAAATTGCACATGGTGAGGTGTTCATATATACACTGTCTTTCCTTATATTTACAAAAGCCCTTTGCATAGTATGTGCATACAGTTCTTTCAACATTATTACTTGGTACCTTTTTTTTTCTTAGTTTCATTTCTTTTTTCGGAGATAACCTCAGTCTATTATCGTGAGTTTCCACTTGCTTTTAGCTATTTACTCTATTTACTCTCTTGTTCTCCAACTGATCTATGTGTGCTTCTTTTATTGCTTTTGTTACGATAATTTTTTCGTCCTCTTTTGTGTCTGTATTCCAACATGTGACAGTTTGTTTGTGCTTCATTTTTCTTCGTCTCTTTTTCCTGTTTCTTTCTGCTCATCATTTATATTCTCTTTTTTCGCTAACTCCTCAGTATCTCTTTATGTTTTATAAACCGTAAACGAACTTATTTCCGGTATACATCTTTCACAGAAATATTTTACTCCATTTAGTTGTTTAGCAATTGCTATAAGAGTGATGTCTTCATATTTCCAATTCAGGCAGTTAAAATCAGAGAAATTGACAAAGATCACATCTAATTGCCCTCGATTCATCGGTTGCATTGTTGCAAACCTTGTAAAACTGTAGAAGTCGGTTACCCATTTCTGTGATATTTACAAACAATATTATATAAAGATTGGTGAGCGAAAAATTTGCTCAAGAAAGAGAGGGTGAGCCGCGGGGTTTTTGACATGGGGGGGGGGGAGAGTGGGCTCCGTTACTCCGGGGGATGGGGAGTGTCACGCTTTGTGTATTTCCACTGATTGGTGCTCGTGAGAGTGGCCGCGGTGGGTATCGGGGGATGTCTAAAGGGACTTTGGGGAAAAACGAAGTGCTTTGTTTCAATCGTATGGGTGGGCACCTAATATCTTTTTCTCAGCTGAAACTAATCGAGTAAGAATAATTTGCTTTGTTTTACTTTTTTATGGTATATTTTATACTTCCACCACTTACGAAAATATCACTTTGCGTGAACTAGATATTCGCACAAGTACTGGCACTTACCAAATGATAATTTACTGCTAAATTTTCACTATTAATTAACTTTTATGCGGACTTCATTCGAAGCACGTTTTATCGCTACACAGGGCAGGACTATATCAGGGTTTAAAAGGAGACTCAGTTATCATGGTTAAAAGCATTTTCTACAATTGTGGCTTAATCCACACACACACACACACACACACACACAGTAACCATCTTTTGACCAGTGAAACTTTTTAACTTATTATGTCGTTTAAGTGTTCACCTGATTACGTGAACAGCTCATATATGTGTACACTTTTCAGATGTAACGGATTTTTCCTATTAAAATTTGGTCGGCCAGAAAATTTCAGGTAAATGTACTTTTTGAACTGGGAAAATACCAAAATTTTGACACTAAAATAGCAATTTATCACCATTTTTTGGCAATTCTGCACACAATTTCAGAGAATTTTCAGATCTGAAATCGGGTGTAAATAATTTCTGTTGCATTTACAGTAGATGATTTTGAACATTGCATTTACAGTAGATGATTTTTCAAGAAGTAGTTTATTTAACCATGTTTTTATGCAAATTGTGTTGAATGTACTGTCATGTTATGTATTTTTCGAGAATTGTGAATGTAAATTTCACTCGTGAATGCATCAATTTCAATAAAAACTTTTTTTATTGCTTTTTAACTGTCTCCTGTTGTATTCTTCACATACAGTCCTAGGCAACCCACATAGAACAGAAAGTAGGTGACCCTGTTATGTGTACAGCCCGGATAAGTGTATACTGTTTCCCTGTCACCAAGAGTGTACACTTAAACGATAATGACTATATTTTATATTTGTTAATTGTTCAATCATTTTCGCTTGTGTTAAACTTTCTATGAGAAAGTTTAGAGAAAGCCTTCTTTTACCATATACAATGATTATTTTTTCAAATTTCACACGCGTTAGGATTTTAATTAAAAAATCGATGTTAAATAAGTCATCCTTTATGCATCCTCAGACTTTACACACCCTTTAATTTAATTTGTTTTAGGCTAAGTTAGGTTAGATTAACCTGAGTTAACTTATCCTAACCTAGCCTAACCTAATAAGTGTAACCTAACCTCAAAGAAGTAGGTCGTACAAGAAAATCCGACTTGACTTAAAAAGTCCGACCTAATTGGTGAAAAAAGCTGGCTTATTATTTGGGAATATATATATATATATATATATATATATATATATATATATATATATATATATATAGATTTATTACTACACACTAAGATGTCTAAAAAGCGTCCTTAAATCCAATCATTGAAGGGAAAAGGTCGAGAGTTTAATTTTGAGAGATTTCTTGTACGCCCCTTTTGCACACGAAATCAGATGACTTTTGCGTGTTAAAAGGACGTATATAAATTTTTCAAATACTGAAAATACATTCTTTTTTCTCCCCGACAGACTAAAACCATCGAATTTACTGACGTTTTTCAGACGTTTTAATAAGCCGTAATAAATTTTGGAGTAAATAGGAAATGATTTTAGCTTGATTCTAAATTTTGTTTCTTTTAAGTAGCTTAGGTCATTATTTTGAACTTGTACCCATTAGGTCAACGATACATAACGTCAGCACTTAAAAAAGTAACAACCTAACCTATCGTAACGAAATTAAACTTACTTTAACTTAAGAAAGTTAATTTAACTTTCTTTCTTAACACTATTCAGTTAAATTAACTTTCTTTCTTAATACTATTAAGTTAAATTAACTTTCTTTCTTAACACTATTAAGTTAAATTAACTTTCTTTCTTAACACTATTAAGTTAAATTAACTTTCTTTCATAACACTATTAAGTTAAATTAACTTTCTTTCTTAACACTATTAAGTTAAATTAACTTTCTTTCTTAACACTATTAAGTTAAATTAGCTTTCTTTCTTAACACTATTAAGTTAAATTAACTTTCTTTCTTAACACTATTAAGTTAAATTAACTTTGTTTTTAACACTATTAAGTTAAATTAACTTTCTTTCTAACACTATTAAGTTAAATTAACTTTCTTTCTTAACTATTAAGTTAAATTAACTTTCTTTCTTAACACTATTAAGTTAAATTAACTTTCTTAACACTATTAAGTTAAATGAACTTTCTTTCTTAGCACTATTAAGTTAAATTAGCTTTCTTTCTTAACACTATTAATTTAAATTAACTTTCTTTCTTAACATTATTAAGTTAAATTAACTTTCTTTCTTAACACTATTAAGTTAAATTAACTTTCTTTCTAAGCACTATTAAGTTAAATTAACTTTCTTTCTTAACTATTAAGTTAAATTAACTTTCTTTCTTAACACTATTAAGTTAAATTAACTTTCTTAACACTATTAAGTTAAATTAACTTTCTTTCTAAACACTATTAAGTTAAATTAACTTTCTTTCTTAACACTATTAAGTTAAATTATCTTAATTTAACCCACAATAACTTGTCAAGTTTATATTACGTCGATTATTTTTATCTGGAATTGATAAGGAATAGTTGTATTAGATTTAAGAAATGTTGTATTAGATCTTTACTACTTTTGTTATGGCTTGAAATGGTTTTGTTTCTTTCTTATTTACTCGAATATCTACTTAAACTACTAAATAAGAGAGAGAGAGAAGAGAGAGAGAGAGAGAGAGAAGAGAGAGAGAGAGAGAGAGAGAGAGAGAGAGAGAGAGAGAGAGAGGAACTAAAAAAAAAATGTTAGCTGTATAGAGTCCTAAATAACAGAAAATGGAATGTTCCTGATAAGAACAGAAACTTTATTTTAGTGTTAATTGAGATAAAGGAAAAAGGAATTCTGTTAATTGATTTTTCATTAAAATTCTCAAAAATTAAAAATTTCCTTTTGTTTTCTTTGAAAATTAAAGTCAAAGAAAATATTTATTTGAGAAACCATTTGAAAAGTTTTACAATATCGTTGGTGGCAGCGTTCATTTCAGGATTTAAAAATGATGAGGAAATAGTTGAAAGGAATTACGATATTGTGTATGAATGAAATGACCTCACTAATTTTAAACGCATTAACTCAAAAACCAAAATATTACATGTATGAAACGATACAAAAACTATAAAATTATCCTTTAATAACGTGTCGTATTATTTATATATACACAGGGTGGTTCAAAAGTTCCTATCTAGTTTACTGAAATAATGATATTTCTATTTTATTTTCTACAAGCCGTAGATGATGTTGATGGATGTACAAGAACGTGTGATGGTAGTAATACTACGTATCCAAGGGAAGAAGTGCAAAAAAATTCGAGAAAAATTCAAAAGAAGATTTCACAAACAGATTTCGCCTACAGGCAAAGCAATTCCCGAGCTGGTCAATAAATTTTAAAGAACAGGATCTGTTCATGATGAGGCAAGATCTGGACGTCCAGGTATCTCTCAAGAAAATGTCAAATTGGCAAGAGATGCCTTTGAAACAAATTCTAGAATGTCAACTCGCACATCATCACTTCGACTGAGCATAACAAAAACGATTGTTCTAAGGATTTTAAAATCAACATTCAAAAATAAAAGTTACCATATTCAATGCTACATGAGTTACACGAAGAGGATTATCGCAGACGAGTTGCCATGTGCACAGAATTGATTGAAAAAAATCATACCGAAAACTTATTAAACCACATTCTCTTCAGCGATGAGGCGACATTCCACACATGCGGAAAGGTTAATTGACATAATTGCCGTATCTGGGCTAGTGAAAAACCAACCAAGTTCTACGAATCGGAGAGAGATTCTCCTAAAGGTAATGTCTCGTTGGGTATGACAAGATCAAAGATTTACGAACCTTTTTTGTTTGCAGAAGCTACGGTAACAGGCCATTTATTTTGACATGCTTCAGCAGTTTCTTGAACTTCAGCTTCGTTCAGATGGCATTCTTGACACTGTTGTCTTTCAACAAGATGAAGCTCCATGTCACTATGCGAACATCGTTCGGGCGTACCTTGCTGAGCTCTTACTAAATCGCCGGATTGAACGTGATGAAAACAGGCCGTGGGCCGCACGATCTCCATATTTAACACAATTAGAATTCTTTGCGTGGAGCTTTATAAAGTTTGAGGTTTACAAAACCTGAGAATCTGCAGGATCTGCGAACCCGCATTGTTGCGGCAGTCGCTAAAATAACCCCATAGATGCTTGAGAATGTGTTCCGCGATGCAGTGGACAGATTTAAGATTTGCAGAGACAGTGATGGTGCTCACGTCGAATCTTAGACCTAAGCCTGATAAATAAATATACATCTACTGTAATTATGTTACTACATTTTTATCCTAAAATACTATTATTTCACAAAATAGAGGGGGCATTTTGGACCACCCTATATATAACACTAAATGCAGTATCTGTCATACATTTCAAATCCTAGTGTGTTCGAGTCAGAGCGCCGTCCCTGAAGGTATTCTTTAAAACTCTCTTGAACCATTACGAAAGAAGAATTAAATTGCATTAAAGGAACCCTCTTTCACCGCAAAATGCTAAATTAGGAAAGTTTTCTTCTTAATTTTGTTTCATTTGTTTGATTCGGAGTTTTTATTTGAATATTTTTTATCAATTTTTATGAGTAATTTGAATCATTTGCGTCGATGGACACACGCAAGCTCCGCAAAGCGGTTTTCCGTTTTCTCCCGCTCGGTTTTATTATGGTTTTTACTCAATGGGGTTTTTAAGTGAATTGATTACATTTCATTGGAAAGAATGGGAAGGGAATCCTTTTACATTTTAAATGCATTCAAAGAGCCTCGTCCTCCGGAAAGGAGGGAGAGGGCAAGGAAGGACGCTTTCCCCCTCTCTGTACAATCCGTTAATGCTAGAATCATTGCACTCACAAAGGGCAATCTCTGGATCAAGAGAAAGTAGCTGGATTTTATATATATATATATATATATATATATATATATAATATTATATATATCGGAAAAGATTTTACAGTAATGTACCTCAAATATCTGGAGAACAAAAAAGTACTTTAGTTTTACTTACTGAATGCAATTTGACAAGAGTGTTTTTAATTCATTTCCCTAATCTAGTTACTAAGATAAATTGCATTACTCAAAATTTCCTTCCTAACGAAAAACTAGGTTTGCCTCTGATAATGCTGGAGTTTATAAAGTTCATTGTAGAAACTGTTACAAGGTTTATATTGGAGAAACTATTAATTTTTATGGCAGAAATTATAATTATAAACATAAATGCAATCTTAGAACCTGCGACACTAATTCGGCCTTACATCAGCATAGGACTATCTCAGATCATTCAAGTGATACTAATAATTCGGCCCTTCAGTTACGCATAAAAGATAAAAATAAGAGAATATTGATTGAATCCGTTTTAAATGGAAATATGTATTGATAATTCTAACATTGATAAAGGTAATTTTACATCGATCAACTTTTAAATCAAATTTTAGCTCTAGACGCTCTTTCTAAATCTTTTCTGAACCGTTTTCATCTGCCAGATACACGGGATTCATTTGTCATTCTTTCCCTGTAACTTTTATTTCATTTTCGTCTAAGTCTTCTTACCTGAGTGAAGAAGAGTAGATCTCGAAAACCTTCGTAATTTGTTCTATGCTTTAATCTTTTATTTTAATTGGGATTTTTTTACTTATACATTTCAGCACGGCCATTGTACGGTTAACATTTTATATATATATATATATCAGTGGCGACTCCAGCTCTTCAAGACTACTCGGGCTCTTTTTAAATTTTCAAGTCTACATATGAGCCGACATTTAAAAAAAATTATTTGAATTTTATTTACTTGAACATAAAGTCCAAGCGTCTTGGTTTTAAAGCAAATTCCTTTAATATTCGGTCATGTAATTCCTTTTTGCTTTCTAAATCAATAAGTATTTCTTTTTCAATTGAAATCCTAGCCAGGGACGAGAGCCGTTCTTGAGCCATTGTGTTTCTTAAATATGATCTAATTCGATCAAGAACAGAGAAACTCCTTTCATTTGAAACAGAAGTTACAGGTATGGTAAGAAGGAGCTGAATTAGCTTTGTGGTTTCCGACATCGCAGACAATAATCCTAGTTCGTGAAAGACTTCTAAAATTTCATTTGCAGATTTGCATTTTCTAAAGTCACTGTCACGATAAAGATATTTCAATTCGTTAACTAAGGATTTGGAGTCAATTACATTTGGATATTTAGTTTATAAAGCATTAAGGTGATGCATTGGAAAATTTTCAGCAAATTCTGGAAATTTGGTCACATCAATCAACTCAAAGAACGCAAACTCCTGAATGCAATAAAATCGTTCCCTCATTGACATTAGTATAATGTCAATTATTTCGAAATACATTGCTTTATAGTTCATTTGTTTGTCTCTAGCTCTTTTTCTCGGGCGAGAAGGCAGGTCTTCGGATTGTTCGAAGTCTGCCATTGTTTCTTGAAAAACTTTATTATATGCTTTATCAGTACGAGCGCACTCAATAAATTCAATAAAGTCATTTACTTTCTGTTGTGCAAACTTCATGTCAAGCTGCTTGCATTGCGGAAGATCAAATAGTTTTTCGGCTTGTGACAATATATTTTCAAAGCAGTTAATAAAAAACAGAAAAGTTAAATCATGCAATTTTATAAGTAGATTATCAGTTTGATTAAGAGTATCTTCATCCCATCTTGCACTGTCATCTAAAATCTTTTGAAATGCATTTTTCAGAGTTTCACGCTGCCTTTTTATTGCTGACACGGTTCTAGATTTATAACACCACCTTGTTTCACAAAGTGATGGAATGCTGATATGAAGCTCTCTAAATACAGCTTTTCGTTTCGTACTTGAAGAAGCAAATTTACTGAAAGTACGTACATTGGAAAAGAACATTTTAGCCCCGTTAACTTTCTCTGACATTTTACTTAACACTAAATTTAATTTATGTGCATAGCAATGAATAAAATAGCCGAATTTAAAACCTTTTTCTCTCAGGCAGTTGAAGGCACGCTTATCGAAACAGTAAAATGTTACCATGTATCGCCAGAATTAAAAATTGTGCCTCTACAAGGCCGAAGGATATAAGCCCGAGTTGAAATGTGTTTTTCTTTATAAAAAAAATTAATAGGAGGAAAACATATTTTATTTAATGAAAATTAGAAGAAGGACTATTATGTAACCGTAGGCAAGCAAATAATTATTCATTAAAAGAACTTTAAATATACGATATTACTTATACTTTCTCGGGCGTAATGTCTTGCGCCCGAGTAAAGGATCTTGAAAATTACACGAAAACTTAATGTGTCAATGTAGTTTTTTTATAGGTAGTAAGGGTATCTAAATGCGCTCAAAATTTGCTTGCGTGACGAAGGCTAGACAGAAAAATAGTAACATACTACCAGCCAAAAACCATTTTTACAATTTGTATTTAAAACTTTTTTTTTAAAACTTAAATCTATAAATACACAATTTTATCTTTCATGCTTCTCCTTGCCCGTTGCCTTTCGGGCTCAGCCCGAGAAGCCCGAGTGCAGGAGTCGCCACTGATATATATATATATATATAGGGGTTAGACAGAATAATGGAAACACTCGCATTTTTGACGCTATATTTTCTGGTATTATTAATGGCGTTATGTACTTTGTTAAATTAATATGTAACTGCATATAATATTGAGAACATCTTCTATTTTAATATGTTCATATTGGTTTTTCATGTTCTTGTAGAATAAATAAAAATAT
Organism: Bathynomus jamesi; assembly: GCA_023014485.1. NCBI lineage: Eukaryota > Metazoa > Arthropoda > Malacostraca > Isopoda > Cirolanidae > Bathynomus > Bathynomus jamesi. The sequence continues at coordinate 197,829 of JAJOZX010005286.1, forward strand.
AGCGCTTGGAAAAAATGTTACTGCCTGTGAAAGGAGCATGATAGTAGGAGCCCGTTTGGTTGTGTCTCAATATTAAAAGTCGCGTGAATGTCCCTGCAACTTGAAGAACAATCCCATAATTATGAATACATGGAAAGAAATTAAAAAAAAATATACCACATAAACACAGAATTGTTCCCATTATTCTCCCCAACTCGAAATTCATTAGAACTTTGGTACTGGTTCGTGTTAAAATAGGCTTTACTACAGTTCCCATAACATAGTTATGACTGACACTGGTCTTTGCGAACTACTGTTAAATTTTGAACAAAAAGTTTTGATGCAACAGTCTTTGATTGATTCTTCACAGCTCATAATTATCATATAAGGTTATTCTGTCGCATTCTGTCAGTGTTGCTTTACGCTCACTATATTCCTCATTTAATGTTCTTTTTTTTAATTATTTTTGCGTGTATGCATAACCTTGAGGACTGTTCCTCGAGATACAGGAGCAATTATGTGACTTTTATTACTGAAACACCAACCAAACGGGCTCATACTATCATGCCCTTTTCACAGGCGGTAACATCTTTCCCAAGCGCTATATTTTTATTTTAAAAGAACATGAAACACCAATATGAACATATTAAAATAGATGTTCTCAATATTATATGCAGTTACATATTAATTTAATAAAGTACATAACGCTATTAATAATATCAGAAAATACAGCACCGAAAATGCGAGTGTTTCCATTATTTTGTCCAACCCCTGTGTGTGTGTGTGTGTGTGTGTATGTATATATATATATATATACGGTAGTTACAAAAATGTTTTTTGTTAGTTTTCTTTCTCTATGCAATAGAAAATCGCTTACATCGAAAATAAATCTGTATTTTCAGTTAATTATTTGTTATATGTTAGAAAAACATAGATTTTGGATGCTCATCGTACGTCTGGAATACGATTATTTTATACCTTTCAACTTTTCAAATGTTCCGTGCGATGATTCCTCATTTTATGAAGTTCACGCTTGTAATACGAGTATTTTATATTATATTGGACTAACGCATCTTCACACTTTTCGCTTCGTCGTACACCTCTACCGCCCCATTAGTGCGACGATTCGCCAGTTGTCTGTACATGAAATACTGTATATCTTCTTTTAATTACATTTAAGACCTATACAGGTTGCAGCATAGGTTTAACAACTATTTTTAGCTTCTTTTATATTTTAAATAAAATATATAGATAAGTATAAAGCTTATAAAATACTTTCTAAATGTTATAGAATGAAAGGAAAATATCCAGAATGCGTGTAAAATTATAAAATATTTTGGATCAAGTAAAGATAAGCACCCCCAACCTTTTTTAGTTAGCTTTATAAGGCTAACTAACGAAAATATCACGACTTAACCTAACCAATCGTTAGGTCAACTGTACGCCCTTGACGATTGGTTAGGTTAGGTCGTGATATTTTCGTTAGTTAGCCTTATAAAGCTAACTAAAAAAGGTTGGGGGTGCTTATCTTTACTTGATCCAATATTTTATATTATTTAATTTATAATTAATTATTTAGTCTTATTAATTCCATTAATTATTAATAAATTTATTATTTTAATTTGGCCCGTGGTCCGTATAGATGTGTCTGGCTTTTAAAAGCGTTTGTGCCAAAAGGTGTCGCGTTTATATCGTTTCGTTTGGACCATATTCTTTTACGTCTACAGGGTAAATCAAAAGTCCTGCCTCAAAAGTACTTATTGTTCAATAAATACACTAATGTAGTTACTAGAGAAACCTCAAATGTATATTTGTCCTGCCTCAAATATACATTTGAGGTAGGACTTTTGACTCACCCTGTATAGTGATGAAGCTCAGGTTAGGTTAGTTGGACTCTCAGATAGATTTATAGCGTCTAAATAAAAAACTTAGTGTAATCGAAAGGTACAGTTTGGTCCAAACGAAACGATAGGAAATTAACACATTTTTTTTTAGCACAAGTTAAAATTTGGCGTAAACGCTATACCACAGTTTCTGTAACTCTACCAGAGTCTACTACCCATACTTCTATAGAGTAATTCACTCGCTGGTAGCCCCAGCGGATATATTAACGATACTCTGGGGCAACCAGCGAGTGACTCATCCTGTATTTTTCGAACTGTTATCGGAAGGTGGACGACATTATTTTATCGATATCATTTTAAAAATCATTTTTAATCTCTGATTAAAAACTAAATTTAAACTTTACAAAACTAAAAGAAAAGGTTTTATTTTGATTAATTTAAAATGTCAAACTTTGACTGTATTTTAATTAAAGTAAATCCTATTTAATCAGAGTATGGGTTTATTTCCGGCGATCTGTATAAAATATTTCTGCGATCTGTCTCTCTGGTAACCCCAGCAACAAGAGAATATCTAATATTTTTAACCCTTCTAAATACATTTTTAATAATAATTAAGAGCAATCAGTGATAGAAAAGTGTGCCCATGTTCAAAATACCAACCTGAGTGAAGAAGAGTAGATCTCGAAAATCTTCATAATTTTTTGTGCTTTAATCTTTTATTTTTAATTGGGATTTTTTACTTATACATTTGAGTATGTACTGTAATACATGGTAAGCTGTATTACAGTACCTTTTAATACGCACTTAATGTGTTATAAATTAAACTATTAAATTACTCTTTACCATCATCAGCTCGAGTTAATATGGTTCTAGGATGTGGTCAGAGGTTTTCTACTTTACTCGATCCCTTTGAAATTGGTATTTTATTAAGTATTTAATTAAATTACGTATGAATATAATTTTAGGTCTTGATAATGTATTTATTAAAAATTATCAGTAAAATTTAATATGATCCTAAGATATGACAAATGAAGGGTTTGCATCGTCTGATCACTTTTAGATTTATATTTTAATTAAATTAATTTTGAGCAGTATTAAGAATAAACAAAAATGGGTATTTAAAAAAAATGGAAAAAGAAACTATGACCCCCCACCCTCTAAAAGATTACGAATCACATCACTATGTATATGTATATTAGGAGGCCTCGCATACATACTTGATTTCACCATTGCGCACTAAAAAACAAAATCAGCCGAGAATTTACGCTGGCCCAACCGCCTTGGCGGCAGCAGTTATAACAGGAAAATGTTAGTAAGGTAACGTTACGTAACGCAGGCATGTATAACTTAATTTTAGAAGCTTAGACTTGTATGAACAGCAAATAATTTCTGTAAATTTCTCCATCTGGTGTATACAGGGTGATTCAGCAAAGAGTACATTAAATTGGAGGATGAAATCCTTGGATAATTCCAAACCACGATGTCTCTATGGTAAAATGTCCGATTCTGCATAGTTTCCATGTTACAATACATTTAAGATGTTGTATTAATGAGAGTGAATATGAAGTGAAACCCCGTAGGTTTTTGTAATCATTTATTCACAGATCTCTACAGTGTGACCCATCTTTGTTACAACCTAAAGGAAATGTTCAAAGTTGCCCCTTTCTGCCTCAATGCAGGCTAATTCAGGAATAATTGTATGATCTACAAATTTGGCAATCAAATCAGTAAAAACCTGTAATACGACGTATCCTCCCACACAGTGGATGGTGATATGGGTCCGCCCCGTCCTGTGGCAACGATGGGAGTGGTCTGGTGCGCACACCAGCCAGTCCACATTACCCCCTCCTCCTCCCCCTCCCTAGGGGGGTCAAACAAGAGAGGAATTATGGCCACGTGTTCGTGACAGGTGCGAGCAAATTAAACAGTCAAGGCATTCTGGAACGCGTCAGACATTCAATGGTACGACGTGTACAGGCCTGCATTGAGGCAGAAGGGGGCAACTTTGAACATTTCCTTTAGGTTGTAACAAAGAGATCTGTGAATAAATGATTACAAAAACCTACGGGGGTTTCATTTCATATTCACTCTCATTAATACAACATCTTAAATGTATTGTAACATGGAAACTATGCAGAATCGGACATTTTACCATAGAGACATTGTGGTTTAGAATTATCCAAGGATTTCATCCTCCAATTTATTGTACTCTTTGCTGAATCACCCTGTATATACTGCAAATATTACGTCTGTCAATGCTAAACTAACACTTGAAAGTTTTCTTTCATCCTAATGACTATGAATTAAGTATTTTGATAAGTTACATTAACGAATTTAATCTCTCTCTCTCTCTCTCTCTCTCTCTCTCTCTCTCTCTCTCTCTCTCTCTCTCTCTAGTATGATAAGAGTAGGGCGATTGATATACTTTATCTCGACTTTCAGAAAGCCTTTGATAAGGTACCTCACCGCCGGCTAATGGCGAAAGTCCGCGCGCTGGGTATCGGTGGGGAAGTAGGGAGGTGGACTGAAAACTGGCTGAAGAATATGCGACAGAGGGTTGTAATTAAAGGGGTTAGTTCGGGTTGGGCCTCGGTCACTAGTGGGGTTCATCAGGGTTCCGTTTTGGGGCCACTGTTGTTTATCATTTACATAAATGATATCGACGGCGGCATCGTCAGTCGGATCGCCAAATTTGCTGATGACACCAAGCTTGGGGCCAATGTTGGGACACCCGAAGCGATCGAGGAACTGCGTGCGGACCTTGGTAGGATAGGAGAGTGGTCCGAAAAATGGCAAATGCCGTTTAACTTGGGTAAATGCAAGGTGATGCACATTGGCTACGCCAATCCCAAGTCGGACTACTCCATGTTGGGGAGTAATATCGAGGCGACTGATTTGGAAAAGGACTTGGGTGTGCTAATTAGCAGCGACCTTAAGTTTACCAAACAGTGCGTAGAGGTGGAAAAGAAAGCCCAGAAGCTGTTGGGTTATATCAGGAGGCAATTTCAGTTTCGGAACAAGGAGATTGTGCTCTCTGTACAATTCCCTGGTTCGGCCGCACCTGGAGTATGCTATGCAGTTCTGGTCGCCCACCCTCAGGAAAGATATTGAGAGGCTGGAGCGAGTGCAGGCGAGGGCCACAAAATTAATCCCTTCCGTTAGGCATATGGGCTACAATCGACGCTTACGCGCCCTGAACTTGTTTTCGCTGGAAACTCGGAGGCTGCGCAGTCAACTCATCGAGGTTTTCAAGCTCTTACACGGGTTCAACGATGTCGATTTTAGAAGCATGTTTAGTTTAAATGATAACCCAACTCGCAACAATGGTTGGAGGTTGGATTTGAAACGGTTTAGGACTAGTGTGTGTGGGAATTACTTCACCTATAAGATCTGTGACACGTGGAGCAGGTTACCTTCAGAAGTTGTGAACAGTTCCTCTGTGAATCAGTTCAAGAAAAGGTTAGACCAAATCTTGCACACTATTTGAGGGCGTAGAAAATTTTCCGTGGCACCCGTTGCCATTGGTACCTCCTCGGTATGGGCCGCAAGGCCTTTTGAGGTACTTCTTTTCCTTGTAACTCCTTGTAACTCTCTGCAACCGAGCGAATTCATTATAGATTCTAGGACATCTATATGGGATTTGGGTTAGAATTTGTATTAAAATGGTTTCTCCCGAAATGGATTTGAAACCACTGGATTAAAATACGAATTGAAGCATATCCTCTAAAAAACACATTATATAAATAACTTTTATCTTTTCTTACGCTTATTGAGACACAATCATTTTGAAAATCTTCTAATACTTGCAAAGTAAATACAAAGTCTTAATAAAAGTCACCCCTTCCATTTATTCTTTATAAAGTAGTTTAAAAGTGAAGAAATCACGTTGTTTGTGCGCGAGAGGAAATCAGTTCAAGCATCGATTGGAGGCGTGTTGATCCAGGATTTTTGAGCTGAAGTTCTTCTGGATAATATGAAGTTAAAGAGAGAGAGAGACCTAATAGACAGAGTTTATTTCCACAACAGTTTCGATGCCCACTGGCATCCTCTTCGGGTGGAGGAGGATGCCACTGGGCATCGAAACTGTTGTGGAAATAAACTCTGTCTATTAGAGTGGGTTTTAATTATCATATTTTGACCTTCACGTAGAAAAAAGTGAAGTTTTTTGCATTTAGAGAGAGACTTAATTTGAATCGATCTGGAGAAAAGTGTAACAGAAGAATAGTGACCATACGAGAGTAAGAAACGTCTTATGAAGATGACATTTGATCTGAGATGGTGTTTAAGGGACCGTTGGGGAATGATTAAAGTGGAAAGACGAGGAGAAAATGTTAGAGAAGAAAAGAGACTGAGGAAAGTTACGTTCTTTTAAACTAAAGAAAGACACAAGTCCACTCTATGTTAGAACGGAACAAAAATAACTTAAACATACAAATACATTCAATCTGATACTTATATTTACGTGTAGTAGTAGACAAGCATTTTGTCCCGCAACTCGTTGAATCAGCGAGGTTAAGCAACGTTAAATCTGTTTAGTAGTTTGATCGGTGACCGTCTTCTGCAGTCAGATGAAAGCTGAGAAAGTTACACTAATGTTGCAAATTGATTTCAGTAATACATAAAAGTTACGTTAAAATATTTAACTGATGTACAAACTTTTATGTGAAATTCTTTACGAGCGTGGTTAGGACCTCACGTAAAGTGTAGGTCCCCTTGTCTCAAGTCGTTGGCCGTACGAAGAGAGTTAAAGAACCCTAAACATTATTAGGATCACCTGAAGATCAGGGCCCCCAGCCTTCTTTAGTTAGCTTTATAAGGCTAACGAAAACGTCACGACCTAACCTAACCAATCGTCAAGGAAGTACAGCTGACCTAACGATCGGTTAGGTTATGTCATGATATTTCCGTTAGTTAGCCTTATAAGGCTTATAAGGCTAACTAAAGAAGGCTGGGGCCTAAAGAAGGCTGGGGGCCCTGATCTTCAGGTGATCCCATTATTATTACCCCTTCCGCCAGCTACTGATGGTAGGAAAGGTGTTGAAATATGTGTTCCAGTAAAATTTACCAAAGGTTTACACACACACACATATTGGATGTATTGAAAGTCTGAAAATGAACAGCGTAATTTAAAATATTTGGTCTAATAAACAAGAAAAGGTCAATTCTTCAAGATCAGTCAGTCTGGTGGTTTGAAAAACATGATATAAAAAATATTAGACCAAACTCAAAGTGTGAAAATATTAATTAAAAGAACACTTAAAAAAAATAAATCTTTGGAACTTATTTTTTGAAAGTCAAGGTGAATTTTCTCTTTTTCAAACCAGTTTGTGAGGATTAACATACGAGTATATCCGAGTTGCTTCGCGTTTAATTAACCCGAAAAACATTTATAAATACATCTCTAATTTAGTTCAAAGCATTGACTCTCATTATAATTCTCTTTTTTCTTCTTTTGAGCTTTGATTTACCTTCCTTTTGAAAAGGATCCTTTCTCACGATACGACTTATTTATTAAGCTTCAGCCATTTTAATCAGATCAAGAGAAGGTGTTGACTAAAGACTGAGCGAGACAGCGAACCGGAGGTGAAATGAATAGAAGGAAAATTGTATAGCGTTAATTTATTGGAGAGACTCTATGAAAAGGAAAGGAAATGACTTTTGTAACTTTTTGTATTTTGTACAAAGATTAACAGTCTATTCGAATTTCAAGTTGGATTTTAGGACGTGTAAGTCGACGGTACATGGGTGAATTTAGAGTTGTAACTAAAGTGGTTTCCGATAGGGCTTTATTTCTCTTTATAGGAATTGCTTAGTTAGTATAGTTTTTTTTAATATTTGTAAAATACAAAGAAATATAGGTAGAATTTAATAAGAATCATTTCAGTAATTTACAGTACCTGACATGTGACAAGGATTATATAGAATGCGAGGGACCACAGGACTCTTATTACATTCATTCCTTTTCATTCTATGAATTTTCAAGCAGCTGCAGGAATTTAAATTCATACAACTGAGGAAAGGAGCTGGAAAAGCGGTCAACAGGGAAGAGAGATGAAAATTCATTTGATAAAATATGGAATAATTCTTTGAATTGAAATTTAATCGGTCGCAATAAATGCAGTTCCTTTACAGTATTTATTTCAGATAATAAATATGTTAATGTAATTTAAAGTTAATATTTCATTTTATTACAGAATTAGTATCTGCATCGCCTCTCACAAAAAATAAATAGATGAAAGAAACGAAACGCATTCCAATGTATGGAATTTATTCACTTAATATTAAATCATCAAATGAGGTATTAAAAACCAATTAACTCTGTATATAACAGCAAATAAATAAATATTAACATTGAAGTGTATATATATTAGGCCGGGTCGAAATTTTACATTGAAAAGGTACATATTGTGAGGGGTTTGAATGGAACATAGGCACCATCAGTTGCATTAGGATGAGATTTTATCCAAAACCACCCTGGAGCATAGAACTGCATAATAATCTTGACTATATCTTGAAGGTTTTTATCGGATTTGGGGTTGAGATAATATATAATCGAAGGACCCTGTTGGCTAGAGTTAGCCAGCGAGCATGGTGAAGGGTACCTGGGGATCGAGTGGACAGATCTTGAGAAGTGTCTCCAGTTTGCACTGCCAGACACATATCATAGAGATAACTTATCTTTCATCACTGCTTAGCTCCTTCACAACATTTGCTGGAATTTCTTTAATGTTTCCCTTTACGCGAGAATATTTGAGGGGTCGCGCGTCTTACGGTACCTATGCGCCACACACAGGCGAAAACGTGTTTTGATGGATATCACTATTTTCACCCTTCCTCTATCGTGTGGTTTGGGTTATAATGACCTTACGACACTAGAAGTATGGTTGAAAACCTTATGAAGCGAACTACTTTTTCACCTCTATCGCCAGCCAAAAGTTCACCCAAAGTTCGGCATAATAAGAAAATAAAAAATAAAAAAAAATATATAAAATATAAAATATGAAAATCTATTCCAAAAACTCATCAACTTCTTCATTAGCATACTTAGAACTCTAATTTAGCCAAAAATGAACGTTCTAGCTCAATCAATAACAGATACTATTGCCAGAATATTGCTGAACTTTGGAGGCGATTTCTGACGAATTTTAATTTTGGCGCTTAGGTACCTTAAGACGCGGGACCCCTCATTTGAGTACCTCCAATTTTGTTAAATCTGTTTTCAGTTTATTCCCAACTGAACCCACAAAAGTATTTGGACCTGTTGTTTTACCATCAATGGCTTTGTAGACGTGCATAAAAGGCAGCTCATTCAAATGCAAGAGGCACACCAACCACTGCACTGGTCTGTTAAGATAAATTTCAACCAGTTTTATGGCTCCAGCAATTTTTCCTGTATTTACAGGAGTACCATCACACAGTAAAGCTTTGATAGTATCTGTGCTGTTCGAGTTTGTAATAATAGTTATCAACTCCTCTTCTGCTATGCAGCGAGCAGTTCCATTATCTGGTGTGACATGGTCTACATAGATGCTTCCAGGTCCTTTCGCAATAACATAGTGTTTTTCTTTTATCTTTCCACTTTTGGTTATGTGTTAGCTTTCCTTCCATCAAATCCAAGGCACTCCGTCTTCAGATTTTCGGTTTAGACCAAAAAGTATTTGTTTCACCCATGCGATTTCTTTCTCTTTCTAATTTCTTTCTGTCAAGCATGTTGGTGTGGTTAAGGATCCCCATATCTTTTAAAGCTGCATTGACTATTGCAGCTGCAGCTCTACAACTTACACGATAACGATCTGCTGTTAATGCTAGGTTTTTATAGGAGTGCCTGTTCTGAATATTCTCAGTCAATTCTAAATTGGCCTCATAATCTACATCCTGACTCTCTAAATCTACATCCATGTCTTCTTCGGTATTTTCTATAAATTCCGATGGTAAAACATTGGTGGCTTCAGTCATTTCTTCTTGTGCTTATAGTTGACGGTTTTGTGCTTCTTGGGCTCTTGCTAAAGATCTCTTCTTTGTTGAACTAGCTATGCGATCAATTGGTCCTAACTGATTTTTTCTTTGTTTTTGACCCACAAAAGACTCCCATTTCATCATACTAAGCTACTTTTAAGGCAAAACTTTCATTTCTTCGATGTAACGGCACCTTGTTCAAATTTTTCAATTTTGAGGCTTCTTCTTTTAGTCGATTGACTAAGACTTTAAAATAGATACCTTTGGTGTTAATCGCAGGAAAAGAAAATTTCATCCAAATGTCTTCAATATCTTTTACAACAACCCTGTAACAATCATTAGCAGTTGCTGATCCTTTGGATTTAGCTTCTTCACGACTGCGCACAAAAAGGTAGTCTCACAACATCTGCTTTTGAAGGAGTTATGGCTGTTGGGAATTCCGTAGGATACCCAAAGGCTGCATTTGAGGACTTGCTTCTAGTAGTCATAGTTTATATTCAGAAGTAAAATCAAATTATATGTAATTTATAATTATGATAATTCAAATTATAATTAAAGCAAATGCAAATTATTTCTATTTATCTGAAACATAAAAATATCAAGCATTAAACAAACAACTTATCATGTAACATATAACAACATTAAACATATGCAAATATGAAGGTAAAAAAGGGAGGAGGGGCGTGTGATAGGGGGTAGTGATTTTTGCTTGATTTTTTAATATTTGTTAAAGTGATAAAAAACCTTCTCACATAGTGTACTTTTTAAGAAATAACATTTTTCCCCATTTAAATATATGCAAATATGAGGGTAAAAAAGGGGGGGGTATGTGTTAGGGGTAGCAGGGGTAGCACATACTTTATATTTTAATATTTGGTAAGATGATAAAATGAAACTTCTCACATAGTGTACTTTTTAAGAAATAAAAAATTTCTCATTTTCGACCCGGCCTAATATATATACTGGGTGATCCAGATAACTGGGACCCATAAAAAAAAGCCAAATATTCTTAATATTTAATTCCTTTCATAAAAACTATATATCATTCGAAAGAGTAGAGTTACAAGTTTATTATGAAATATTTATTTTTTAAAATGACTCCTTTCAAATGTGCTCCATTAGTTGCCAAGCATTCCAGTGTTCTCGCTTGTAAGTTCTGCATCACTTTTGCAAGAGTGTGCGGTGGTATGGCCTGTATCTCATTTGTGATGGCGGCCTTCAATTCTTGCAAGGTCGTTGGGTTATTTCTGTAGACCCTACTCTTTAAATATCCCCAGAGATAATAATCTAAGGGAGAAAAATCCGGAGACCTTGCGGGCCATTCAACGTCTCCAAATCTTGAGATTAACTCGCCTGGAAACGTTTGACGCAAAACTGCCATGCAGTTCCTCGTGGTATGGCAGGTAGCTCCGTCTTGTTGGAACCAGTGGTTTTCTAGACAAAGATCTCTTAATTTAGGAATAAGGAAATCGGTCAAGATTTTTTCGTAGCGATCACCATTTACATTGACCGTGTTTCCGGTGGAATCCTCGAAAAAGTACGGCCCTATGATCTGAGATGCAGTAAGACCACACCAAACAGTTACACGCTGACTATGCAACGGGACTTCGGTAATATTCAATGGATTTTCTGTTGCCCAGAAACGACAATTTTGTTTGTTTACAGTTCCATTCAAGTGAAAATGGGCTTCGTCTGACATAATCAAAGTTGCTAGAAAATTGGTGGTGTCATTTACCTTCTGTTGGATCCATTGACAGAATTGTCGTCTTCGTGCGAAATCTCCATCGTTTAGTTGTTGCACTGTTTGAATTTTATATGGAAAGAGCATTAAATTTTGCTTGAATATACGGTGTGTTGTTCCATATCCAACTCCTAACAGCTGGGAAGCACGTCTGATGCTTATGTTAGGATTATCCTGTACAATTTCATGAGTTATGTTAATGATCTCGTCTATCCTTGCTGTGCGCACTCTTCCAGTACGTTTTTTTTTCCAATGCTGCCAGTTAGGGAAAAATTTCGGACACACCGACGGATTACTTTCTTAGAAGGTGATTTTGACATCTGAAAATTTGTCTTGAAAGATCTTTGAGCTGAAACTACACTTCTTCCATGCTCATAATATTGCTCAGTTATGAAACGCAGCTGTTCCACAGTCCATGCAGTCATCTTGAAGGGTTAGTTTTAACTAACACTTTTATTTTGTTTTGTATCTTATCTTGTCTTGTATTGTCAAAACCTATACAATCCTGTACAAACTTGTAACTATCCTCTTTCGAATGATGCGTATGATTTTATAAAAGGACTTATACTTTAAGAGTTACAGGGGTTTCTTTTGGGTCCCATTTCTCTGGATCACCCTATATTTATGTCACGCACACTAATTTCGAGGGTACGTCTTACGGGAAGTTTTTTACGTTGCACTTCGGATTTGAAGAGGTTGGTCAACAAAAGTACCAAGAGCCTTGGTCGTGATGCATCCGAGTAATGTGAACCAATTTTATACACCAACTTTGACACAGTTTCAAAGAAGGAACCGAATCATTATCATACTCATTCACTGCATGTTCCTCTGTCCGTTTGTCTGTCCTTTTCAGGTTCAAACGGTTGGATCGATTTTCATGAAATTTGGTGACAACACCCTGTGGGATCCCTGGAGTGTTTTTAGTAACTATTTTTTCAGATAAGTTGTCCCCCACCAAAATTAATTCCAGTTTATCCTCAAAAATATTTATATGCTAAAACACGAAGCACTTAAATTTCAAGTGTTTGAACTTCTAAAATTTTCTTGAAATAAAGCAAGTCTCAAAACGCTTTTACAGAGTTTCAGACACTTTCGTGGAATGAAGAAAATGAAGTTGGTCAATAAATGTAGGAAAAGAATGTAGCCATCAAAATTTTTAGCTCCGCATCGAAAACCATGATACGTAAAAAAATTATAACAAGTTGTGTTGGAAATTTAAGTGTTTCGTGAGCTTCAAGTAAAATTTGTGAAGCTGCATTTAAAATTTAAGTGATTCGTGAGCTAATTGTAACTGTTAAACTCTACCTCGCTTAAAGAATATCCCGCCCGTAGGACGAGTATTCTTGCTAGTTTACTTAATTTGAACCTTGCTTCACTTATCAATCTTTAATGAAGAAAGTTACTACAGAAGGCAGGACTACTACCAGAAGCTCACATTGGCAAAAATTTGAATCAGATGGAGAATTTGCTTTAGACAGATAGAAGGATAAGAGCCTTCTTAATACCGCGAATGGCCAACCAGAATGATTTAAACTTAGTAACAAAGAAGTAGATAGACGATAATTTACAGGAAATAGATTAGAAGATTTAACTCCCTAATGAAAAATGTGCAAACTATTCACAATTTAAGATAAAATAATTAATTTGTTAAGTAGTGCCAAAAATGTAGGGGAATCATGACAAATAAGTACAAGTAAGTACGTTCTGAGTACATTGTACAGTATATCTATTACTACTAATATATTACGATACTAACGCTACAATACAAAGAAATATAGGTAGAAATTTAATAAGAGCCATTTCAGTAATTTACAGTACCTGACATATGACAAGGATTGTATAGAATGCAAAAGACCACAGGACTCTTATTACATTAATTCCTTTTCATTCTGTAAATTTTAAGTTGTACTTAATTAATGACGTAGTATGAGGAGCAGAATGATAGAATGCCAATGAGTGTACATGATTGTACATAAATGTACAGAAAGATGGGGATAAAGGTTATTTCTAATTAAATTACTGAGATTAGTAGTAACAGGTGACAAATAATAAGTAGCATTAATAACGTTACACGATATTACTAAAGAATACCACGGAGACCCATAAGATATAGACGAATAACGAGAACAGTAGGTAACGCTGGTGTGACGTCAGGTAATGGAAATGTAACAGTAACGTAGAATAATTTGGAAAACAGAGCGAGAGAAGATTTTAATATTGTATTTTTATGAAAATGATGATTCAAACGCCGATGAGCGTATTTTTGGACAGAGAGACAATGAACGAAAAGCCAGCGATGCAAATCATTGCCGACGAGAAATATTTGAATAGATATTATCAACAGAAGGTGGAACTGTTGAGTTACGCACATATGTACGAACGATGATATACGTAACTAGAAAAAAGACGGGTAAACATAGATAGACGTAATTAGCTAAGTTAGTGGGTTAGTGAATGAAATGAAGAGGTAAAACAAGTGAAACGTACAGGTAAAACAAGCTAAACTTACAGGTAAAACGAGTGAAACTTACAGGTAAAACAAACTAAACTTACAGATAATTATTACGTAACTTATATGGAGAGATACAAATTATTACCACTCAATTAATAAAGCTCGAATGATATATCTGGAATATATAATTAAGTTAATTAATTTGAGTATATGTTCCAACACTAATTGCTACAAGCAATAATAGAGTATTTAATTAAAGGGAAATACGCGAGGATTAGTTGGGAGATTAATTGGGATTAATTTACGGTAACAATTACAGTTAACGTAAATAATTAATACTTAGAAATGATAATGGTGATTATTGAAATTCGGAGTGGAATAACTTCGATGATGTTCTCAACCAATTATAAATTTCTGATGATGGATTTTCTAAGTCATTTTTATAAGGTTTTCGTATGAATATTAAATAATGTAAAAGAATAACAATTGCTGTTAACAATTTAGACGGTTAATAATGAAATGGTGGAATCATTGAATGAAACAACCTCCTCGCAGCGGACGAATACGTTCACGACATGGACGGAACAAATAAGCGAAATCAGAACTCAATATATATATATATATATATATATATATATATATATATATATATATATATATATATATATATATATATATATATATATGAAACGTACGAAGTACAAACAAGGAATTATTTCGTCATTTTGTGACTAAAGTTCTACGCATGATAGCGTAATATTGGGTTTACTTAGGGAATGTTATACAGGGTGTCTCAAAAGTCACTATCTATTTTGAAAAATAATGGGAATTACGAAAAACTGGTTTAAGACATGAAAAATATATTTAGTTCAAAGTAAGTGCCACAAAGAATTAGTGCTATTTATTTATGTCTCCACATGGCGACCATCAGTGTCTCTACAGAGCTCAAAGCGATAAGTTGTTTCCCGGAACACACTTTCCAGCATTTGAGGTGTTATTTTCTGAACTGCATCGGTAATACGATTTCGAAGTTTGGCTACATCACTAATTCTTCTACCAGTGTACACCTTAGACTTAATGAAACCCCAGGCGAAAAAATCTAATGGTGTTAAATCGGGTGAACGTGCTGCCCATGGTTGTGTTCCTCCACGACCAATCCAGCGACCGGGGAAGCGTCTGTCAAGATAATCACGTACAATTATTGCATAATGGCACGGTGCTCCATCCTGCTGAAAAACTACTGTGTCAAGAATGCCATCTGTAAGAAGTTGAGGTTCGAGGAATTGTTCAAGCATGTCAAGATAATAAACCAATTAACTTTTTTTAAATACACAAATTTGCACCAGAAGTACATATCTTTATGCCAGCATAGCATTTTTAAAAAAAACATCTAATGTCACCGAAATAGATAGTGACTTTTGAGACACCCTGTATTATCACGTAAAGAATGGAGATTAATGTGGAAAATGGGAACGATTACAATACAATTTAAAAAGTAGAAATATTCTAAGTCGTATTTCGATGGAAATTAGAAGAAATGAAAGGAATTTATCAGTGAGAACAAACTCATTATGCACAAAGGTTTTGTGTGAAATAAAAAAATATACATATATATATATATATTATATATATATATATTATATACGCACACAAAGGATTGCCAAAAGTAAATAGAGAGGTTTGCTTTTAAAAATAAATAGTAACACGTTTGTTAAATCGTCAATAAATACAAAGGGGAAAAGAATACGATTTTAAACACAGTATATTGACTCAATTAATTTATGAATAAGAGCAAATGTATCTCTCTCTCTCTCTCTCTCTCTCTCTCTCTCTCTCTCTCTCTCTCTCTCTCTCATATATATATATATATATATATATATATATATATATATATACAGGGTGGCGCAAAAGTCGCGCGTCATAGGAATTTTTTCAGTGTTGATTATAATATATAATTTTTTTTCTTTTAGGTAGGGGATGGCTACGAAATTAACAATAGACGATGAATCGGTACAGAATTTAAATTCATCGATTTATTTACCTGGTATTCATACATTGAGACCAAGCTCTCCCTCTCGTCTATATATATATATATATATATATATACACAGGGTGTCCCATAAGTCCGGTCTCAGAGGAAAATTTATTTTAAATTAAATTTACGAAAGTAATACGTTAAAACTAAAACAAATTTTCAAATTGATCTCTTGTTTTGGCGACCTTATTTTTGTTGCCGGTAGAATAACGCGCAATGGCTAATATGGAAGTGAGTTACACTCATGAGGAAAAGGCGGAGGTCTTTTCCTCACCAGTGTAACTCACTTTCATATTAGCTACTGCGCATTGCAACAAAAATAAAAAGGTCCCAAAACAACATCAATTTGAACATTTGTTTCAGTTTTAACGTATTATTTTTGTAAATTTTATTTAAAATAAATTTTCGTACTTCACAAGACTTATGGGACACCCTGTATATATCATGCCATGGCGTTTTATTTACTCTTTAATACTATTAAAATGTTTAATCTCTTAATTTTTAAATTGACTTACGTACATGTATAAATAATTTTAATTTTTAATGAGGAATTATGAACGTCCTCGTGACCTTGAACGAAATAAGAACGTTCATTTAAATAAAAAAAAAATGCTTTCAGAAATTACATCAATACTGAAATTACATCAATACTTTACATTTTTCTTCCCAAGTGATTCTTCAATTTTTTATTAATTTATTTTCCACCTCTCATCCTCATATTGGATGGCATTAATAAATGACTAAAAATAATAATAATGATAATAAAACTAATACTAATAAAATAATATTACTAATAGTAATACTAATAATAGTAATACTAATACTAATAATAAAATAATATTACTAATAGTAGTAATAATACTAATAATAGTAATACTACTACTACTAACAATAATACTAATAATAATAAAATAATATTACTAATAATAGTAATAATACTAATAATAGTAATAATACTAATAATAATAAAATAATATTACTAATAATAGTAATAATACTAATAATAATAATAATAATAAAATAATATTACGGTACTAATAATAGTAATAATACTAATAACAGTAATAATACTAATACTACTAATAATAATAAAATAATATTACTAATAATACTACTACTACTACTAATAATAATAATAAAATAATATTACTAATATAATACTACTACTACTACTAATAATAATAATAATATTACTAATAATAGTAATAATAATAATAATAATACTACTAATAATAATAATAAAATAATATTACTAATAATAGTAATAATACTACTAATAACAAATAATAGTATTATTATTAATAATGATAATGAATAATGGTTTTCTAATATTGACATTTGGATCTCGAGGCTGTATGTATTGTTAAGTTTTTTCTTTAAACTATATAAGAGTGAAAACACTGAAGTTGTATAAATAACTTGTGTAAAACAGTGACGTTGTGTAAATACATTGAGTAAATGTATGACTCAAATTCACCATCAGTTGTAATTCATCAGGCATGAAAAAAATGTTAAAAAAATAGGGGAAACCTTAATTAACCAAATGAACTACGTCTCTCTCTCTCTCTCTCTCTCTCTCTCTCTCTCTCTCTCTCTCTCTCTCTCTCTCTCTCTCTCTCTCTCTCTCTCTCCAGTGATGACCTTGCATTTATTAGACGCGACTACGTTCGACATTTATTCGGGGAATGGTAGGTCGCTAAAGCAGGTCAAGAAGGTCAGGTCACAGACACAAACTTGGCTTTGGGGAAAGTTCGCCCTTAAGGGATATAAGTTTTATTACGCAGAACAATACTCTTTTTCCTAATTTTCTACTGAATCCCTGCTTCTAATATAATTGCTTCGGTGCACATAAACGAGTACACACAAATACACATACATACACTCACACACACACAAAATTTTATATATATATATATATATATTTATTAGGGTGGTCCAAATCCATAGGGGGAAATTTCAAAATTGTCTTAGATAGTCTCCACAAGTGTGGTTTTTGTCCATTTAGTGTCCACATGGTCTGTGCAAATTTGCATCGTGATTGGTGAATATTTAGAGGTCGCCCCACTCTGAATATATATATTATATAATGTACTTTTTCTTCCGTAGGTCCGATGGCTCAAACTCGATCAATTCCAAAAGTTTGGCTTCTAGGGATGGCAACTGGAACTTTATCCACGTCAAGGCTCCCTACATGCCTTGACGCCCTCCTCTTGGGGCAATACCACCACATCAATCAAAAGCAAACCACCTCCGACAGTCTGAACCAGGCATGCCAGAGGGTGATTGAAGTCTGGACCCGAGCGCGGATCCCAACTCAACGGATCGACTCCTGTGTCCGTAAGCTTTCAAAGCTTTTAGACCGCTACAAAACACTCAAGAAGCACAGGACCAGGCAACGTGCCAGCGATAGAATGAATGAAGACATCTTCAAAGCGGACATCCAGGAACTGTTTGACATCGCAACCAGTGATGCCATGAGCACAATCGTCAACGTTGAGGACCGAAATTTCCTGTCCATGCAGCGCAAGGACGTCAATTCTTGCAGCATGGCTGGCATTGATAAGGAAACGACTACACAAGAGGACAGAAAGCGATCCAGAATAGAAGGAAGCCAAGAGGAAGGCAAGGCATGAAGCAACACAGAAAGATTTGGAAAAGCAGGAGTGTCATCAATTGATCTTTCCTCTTCTTCTTCTTCCCTTTTTTCGCAAGACGACGACGACTATAGACCATCGGTTCCGATTCCTTCTTCGTCTGAAGCTCCGGCACCAAAGCGTCCCAAGAACAAGGTTACGAACATTTTCCAATCTCCAGAAGTCATTGGAGCAATGGATCGCACCAATCTTTCTGACCGGAATGCTGTTTTCGTAACTGGAGCTGTATTACAGGCCGCGGGGCATGATCTGTCTGGGATGACGTGCTCTCGGAGCTCTATTCATCGCTACAGAGAAAGTGGGCGAGAACAGGCAGCTCGAGAAGACCTAGAATCATTCTCTCTAGAAGACCCTGTCCTTCTCCATTGGGACGGAAAGCTTCTCCCCGGCATTGAAGGGAAGAAGACGAATGTGCATCGGATAGCAATCCTTATAACATTCAATGGACAGGAGAAGCTGCTTGGTGTCCCAAAGATGAAACAAGGAACTGGAGAAGCACAGGCCCAGGCATGCCTTCAAACTATGAAATTATGGAACGTGGAACAGCATGTGAGAGGTCTCGTCTTCGATACCACTGCGTCAAACACGGGTTTACATCGCGGAGTCTGTGTCAGGATTGAAGAAGCATTGGGTCACGAGCTAGTTTGGATCGGTTGTCGACATCATATACTTGAAGTCGTACTTGCTGATGTCTTTGCCTCAATATTTGGCTCAACAGGAAGTCCTGAAACAGGCCTTTTTAAGCGATTTCAAAAGGAATGGCCATCTCTCTCCCACGAAGCATTTGGCTCAGCATCGGACAGCTTGTTCGAGAACCCTCAACTCCAAGAGATGAGAAAAGAGATGCTCACTTACTTACCTAACGCTCTTCAGGCAAGCCAACCTCGTGACGACTACAAGGAGTTCCTTGAACTATCTTTGCTCTT
Source organism: Bathynomus jamesi (assembly GCA_023014485.1). NCBI lineage: Eukaryota > Metazoa > Arthropoda > Malacostraca > Isopoda > Cirolanidae > Bathynomus > Bathynomus jamesi. The sequence goes on from JAJOZX010005286.1 coordinate 217,416, forward strand.
CCTGGGGGGAAAGACTGGTGGTCAACTCTTTATCCGAGCTCCGGGCCCCATGCACCACGCGAGATGGATGGCGAAGGCGATTTATGCGCTCAAAATCTACCTCTTTCACTATCAATTCAAGCTCACAGCACGCGAAGAACGAAACGTGACTCAGCTGGCTTTATTTGTCAGTCTGATTTACGTCAAGTACTGGCATGAAGCGCCAATGGGGACACAAGCTCCTCTCAATGATCTCAAAATGCTGCATCTTCTGGAAAAATATCCACACGGAGGAGCTGCACAAGCGGCGAAGACAGCTCTAAGACGCCACCTGTGGTACTTGTCAGAGCATCTGATTGGACTGGCCTTCTTCGATAATAGGATCGATCCTGATACCAAAAGGAGAATGGTTCAACACCTCCAACATCCCCAAAAGAATGGCTGCCCCCGACGAATCGACATGGCGGAAGCTGGTGTTGAAAATGATGTGGCATCCTTCGTCACGAAAAGGACATTGACCCTCTTTGATGCCTTGAAAGTTGGAGGTAAGGAGGAAGCGCGCCAGTTACTTCAAAAAGATCCACGGGAATGGCCAAATGACAAGAACTACAGGGAACTTAGAGATCGCGCCTTAAAGATGAAAGTCGTCAATGATGCTGCCGAGCGAGGTATTGCTCTCGCACAACGCTACAATGACACTTTGACACGAAACGAGGACCAGAAGCAGTACCTCCTACAACTCGTAGCCGCCCACCGAAAACAGATACCAATACCATCCAAGGCGACTCTGATGCAGAAGAAATAATGAAGATACACCCATTATCATGTCCTATTGTCTTACTGTTTTCTTTCATATTCTTTGAGAACCAAAAAAAATTTAGTTATTCAGTTGTCTATATATTTTCCCAAATTTTCAAAAAGGGGGCAAGTGGGGCGACCCCTAAATATTAACCGAATAACGTGAAACTTTGCACAAATACTCTCCACACCAAGAGGCATAAAAGCAACCTTGTGGAGAGAACTTAGTCGATGCTTTAACTTTTTGGACCACCCTAATATATATATATATATATATATATATGTGGTGTGTGTTTATTCAGTAAAGAATAGAGGTTTGAATTCGATGTATCTACTCGTATGCAATTTTAAATGGAATATCGGACTAAAAAAAACAATAAAACCCTCTGGAGTGAAAGCGAATCTTTTTTTAGTCGATTGAGTGTTTACTTTGATGTTCGGGGCTCGAACGCTTTTGAAAATCATTGTTCAGTTCTCTTTGTTTTGCCCTGCAGCTACACTTTTCGGGTTGCTTACGTGACATACACATTCTCGCTTACTACAATTTCATTATTAGCATACTGTACGGGTAAAAAAAAAAAAACAAATATATATATACGAGTATATTAGCTACTCTACAGGGTGTTTATAAAGTCCCTATCTATTTCAGTGAAAACGTAGGAAAAAGGGTAAAATTCAATAACAATATAATAGAAGGCATACATTTAATGAATACTTAAGCGTATGATTCTACATGAACCCATCAGTATCTCTATAGAGTTCGAATCTGTCAGCAACATTGAGGAACACATTTTGGAGCATGAAAGGGGGTTATTTTTGTAACTGCTGTTACGATACGAGCACGTAAATATCCCAGCTCCATTCAGATGGCATTTTAAACACCGTCGTCTTTCAATAAGATAGGTCACCTTGTCATTACGCAAACATTATTTTTGGAATCAGCGTGCAAAAATTATTATATAAGTGATAAAATATTTTGGACAACAAAACCATCGCAGGCCAGTGAATTATCTATGCATTCTAATGTCGGATATTTTCGTGATGTAATTAACGCCAGTTTTTTTTTTTTTTTTTTTTAACGCGAGAAAAAGGAAATTTGAAAGTGGTTTCCGACCTCATTATTATACCAATACATTTTACGCGAGCAAAGACACGATCTACAGATCTACAGAAGCTAAGGCTAACAAAGACCCTAAGATCCACTCTAAGGCTAGCCCGAGAGAAAGGAAAGAGTAGGGGGTTAAGAGAAGAGAATAAGGGGTTAAGTAAGGAGCAACACCTATCATTCGTGGGTTAACATTCATTCAGAAAAAGAGGAAAAAAGTCTCACCATCATCATCCGCCGGCCACTGCCGACAAGTCAGAAAATAGTCGAAGAAAATAGGAGAGGGGTGAAAGATGAAAAGAAGTAAAATAAGAACGCTTACAAACCATGCAAACACAGTCTTAACTCACTGTCATACCATGCAAACTACAAACATGCAAGTAAAGAGAGTTACAGACATGCAAGAAAGGAGATAAGAAAAAAAAAAAAAAGTAGGTACAGTTAAACAAAAAGTGGGTTAGTTTACGCTACGAGCTACATCTACGTTCGTGTTAGTCTAATTTTTTTATTTTTTTTTTTTATTGCTGGCATCACACGCTGGCATGTCACAAGCTGGCATTCATCGTCAACAGACTCATCCTCGAGCACCACCACCAGAGCTCCTGTTGTTAACTTTCTTTTTTAACTTTAAACAACGTTAATACTTTTAAAATGTCTGTCAAGACGGTTCTTAACATATTAACGCTGGTAGAATGAACGACTGACGCGGGAAGATTATTCCATTTATCAATTACTTTAAACGTAAAGAAGTTTTTAGCGATATTAGTAATGAAACGTCTGCCACGCAACTTAAATCCGTTATTGCGAGTATTACTATTATCGAAAGTGAACAATTTGTCAAAATTTACGTTATCGATGTTATTAACGATTTTGAAAACTTCAATAAGCTCCCCCCTTAATCTTCTAGTTTCGAGTGAATACAGGTCTAACTCTTTAATCCTATCTTCATAAGGCTTATTGCGCAATGACGGAATAAGTTTCGTGGCACGACGCTGAACCCTTTCTAACCTATCAATATCCTCACGCAAGTACGGGCACCAAAACTGAACTGCATATTCTAAATGAGGCCTGACTAGGGACTTGTAAAGGGGCAATATAATATCCTTCGATTTAAATTCGATATTACGCGCTATGAAGCCTAACATCCTATTCGCTTTTGCGCAAGACTCCAGGCACTGGTTCCTAACCTTTAAATCCTTAGATACGCGTACGCCTAAATCTACTTCCTCGTCAACGCTCGCTAACTCCCTATCATCCATCGTGTACGCGTAATTATTGTTGCGAGAACCTATATGCAAAACTTTACATTTATCTACGTTAAATTGCATCTGCCACTTATCTGTCCACTCCATAATCCTATTTACATCGTCTTGGATCCTATTTCTATCGTCCTCGTTAACAACCTTACGCCTATTTTAGTATCGTCCGCGAATTTTGAAACGTTACTAGTCAATCCTACATCTATGTCGTTAATGTAAATTACGAATAACAATGGGCCTAACACTGAACCCTGTGGGACACCGCTACCTACATCTAACCACCCCGATTCACTACCATTAACTACGACCCTCTGCCTCCTAGCACGAAGCCATTCTTCTAACCAGTTAGCTACCTGACCGCGTATACCGTGCGCTTTAACCTTCGCAATTAGTCTCCTATGCGAACTGTATCGAACGCCTTTTTAAAATCTAAATAAATAACGTCAGCTGCCCTATGCCTATCGTATTCGCGCACTATTTCGTTATAAAATTCTAACAAATTAGTTAAACAAGACCTATGGCGTCGAAACCCGTGCTGACTACTATTAATCAAACCCCTACTTTCTAAGTGATCGATAATACGATCCCTAACTACGGATTCCAAAAGTTTACCGACAATTGACGTTAAGCTAATGGGCCTATAATTGCTAGCTACCGCGTTTATAAGCAAATTTGGATATATATATATATATATATATATATATATATATATATATATATATATATATATTATATATATATCCCCGAGTAGTTTGGAGTTTATTTCAACTCCTCTGAAGAGGAGTTGGAATAAATTACAAAGTACTCGGAACGGATGTTTCACTTTTTCCTGTGGATTATTTCAAAATAAAGAAGTTCACGCGCTTAATGTGAATATCAGCCATATATATATAATATATATATATATATATATATATATATATATATATGGAATAAACAAACCTAATGTGCATTGAATAAGGAACTCTTCTGGAATAATGAAATCCACTATAGTTCAAATAAGTAATGATAAATGTCAAATACTAAAGGGTTTTTTGGACTGGGGGGGGGGGACGAGTTTCTTGCGTATATTAAGATTCTGAATATAGTTGTCTAAGTTAGTTTTAAACCCTAGACCCTGCCCCAAAGCTGGTTCTTATCTGCTTACCAGACAGCTGGTGAGGGACGCCATATTTTGGGGCCTCTTTGCTAGTGACTTGTTGCCCACGTTCGGCTTCCATCATGAAAAAACAAAAACTTTAGTATTTGCCATTTATCATTCCTTATTCAGACTATAGTGGATTTAATTATCCCAGAAGAGGTCTTTGTTCCATGCAAATTAGGTCTGTCTATTCCGTAAAAGTTATCTCAGGGGACCATGCTGACTTGTACCATATACATATACTGTATATTAGATACTGTGTCAGATTGTTGAACTCATTACTATCAAATGTTATTTTATATATATATATATATATAATATATATATATATATATATAATATATTATATATATATATATATGGGATGAATTTCACACTTAAACACGGGAAATGAATGAATGGTGCAAACGCACAAGGAAAAAGAAAAAAAATCATTCCAAGGCCTTTCGTGTATTCAGCAATACACCTCGTCATTCCGTGACGAGGTGTATTGCTGAATACACGAAAGGCCTTAGAATAATTTTTTCTTTTTCCTTGTGAGTTTGCATCATATATATATATATATATATATATATATATATATATATTATATATATATATATATATATATATATATATATATATATATATATTACCCGTTATAATGGCCAATTGTGTGTAGCCAGTTTGATGCGTAAATCGGTACTATAAGGAATGATGATAATTACGGTTATAAGTGATTGTTATTTATAGTTAATGATAGTTAAATGCTTGGGCCGTGGTCACCAGATCTTTTGGTTCAAAGAATGTTATTAATTAAGTTATTAATTAGGTGATTGATAGAATGAGTTTTCTTCCTTTATTACACAGAATAAGTGATTTATGAATGAAACAGGAACATGTCGTTTACAGTTGCATTAATGATTACACAAAATAACGATTTATGACTGAGACAGAAACATGTCGTTTACAGTTGCAATTATATGTACACTTGAAATAATAACGCGCGAGGTAACGCTTGATTAGTCTTTATATAAAGTTAGGTGAATGACAACGGGGCCGATGGGACCCGCACGAATGATGTTTACATGACGAAAGTTCTGATGTCACTAGAGGGTCTGAGAGAGAGATGCTGCGAAGCCGCGTCCAGTTGTCTTGAGGTTTTCCCGCGCTGTGACGTCATCTTATGCGTGCCTGTGTGACGTCATCTTGATCATATTTGGTTTGATGAGTTATATCGCTAATTGTGTTAATGGAATATTGGAAAGGTGTTTGCAAACGTCTCTGTCACTTCAGTTGGTCACTACATATATACATATATATTCAAGCCGAATATTACATAGTCATAACTTTATAAGTGAATTTACATGTGTGCACATATATATATATATATATATATATATATATATATATATATATGAATAGAAACGACATAAGTATTAAGGAACGTTTCTGCACACGAGGTTCTCCTCCTCGTGTGCAAAAACGTTCCTTAATACTTATGTCGTTTCTATTCATTTATATACTGCGCGGTCATTGCAGTTATTTGCATATATATATATATATATATATATATATATAACCATCTCACCTTTTCAGTACGTGTTTACTGTTTATCTCCCGTCTTTCCTCATGAATAAAGCTGTCTTCACAAAGAGAGGAGAATGTGTGCGGTCTTTCCAGGACTCCTGCGCGTGTGATGTGCAAACATTACTGACGGTTCACGTTTCAATTAATTCTGACTGGTTCTTCTCTCTGCTTCTGTTGAACCCGAGTTTCAATTTGGAATTAATGAAAAGAAAACAAATCTACGGTTTTTACTCCGAACATTTTATTTACTTAAGAAATCGATAAACGTGTCAATGTTACGTAGTGTACAGGGTGTCCCATAAATCCGGCATCATAGGAGAAATTCATATTTTTCTATTTCAACAAACCATAATTCATATTTTTCTTATGCTCGGGATGCCAATTTCCCGTCCACCATTCCGTTCAGTGACGAGGCTGTTTTTTATGGAAATGGTGAGGTAAATCGACAGAACACCCGCTACTGGTCTCAAAACAACCCTCACTGATATACCTCTTCAAAGGAACAACGTGCATCTCAGGTGATGGTATGGTGTGGCATTTGGAAGGATCGCATCATAGGCCCCCTCTTTTTCGATGAACATGTCACTGGAGGTACCTACCTACGTATGCTCAAGGAAGAAGCATTTCCCAGTGTCTTGAACGAAGAAGGAAATTTCCCAACATGGTTCCAGCAAGACGGCGCTCCTGCACATTACAGCACCCAAGTAAGGGAATACCTGTACCAACAATTCCCTGCTCATTGGATAGGACGTCGAGGGCCTGTGGAATGGCCAGCTAGAAGCCCGGATCTCACGCCACTAGATTTTTATCTCTGGGGCCACTTGAAAGCGCTGGTATACGCAGAGAAAATTAGGTGTTGAACATTTACGGCAGCGCATTATTGGGGCATGTAACACCATTACTCCTGACATCATTCACCGTGTGCTTGCTGACTGCGTATCACGTCTGAATTTGTGTATTGAAAACAATGGTGGACATATTGAGCACGTTCTGTAAATAAAAGCTTTTGTTTTGCCTGTTGTTTTTATTATTTTTCCTATGATGCCGGACTTATGGGACACCCTGTATATTTAGCATTTATCCTAACTTTGTATGGTAATATGGTTTATGGAAATTTTAAAAAATATAAGAGACGTCGCTTGATATTTTTGTTTGGGGGGAGTTGTAGTCATACAGGATTGCGGATCGAGGAAGGGGTCCGGAGGGCTGTCTCTTCCCGTATGGCAGTATACAGTACAGTTATATACATAATTTTGATTATTCTGTAAATTTAAAAGAAAGAATATTTCAGTATTTTTAAGAATAAGTGTTTATATACGAAAATATATTCTTGATTTTAGTTAAGATTCGCTTTATTCCTTCTTAGTGAATTACATTTAATTAGTGTTTTAGTAAAAACGTTTCGGGCTACGTACCCCTTAGATATTGACTTACTGTTCGTGTACCCCTCGCCTATTTTACCAACCTTATTTAACCTTGTGTCAGTAAATCTGTCCTACATTATTATATATAACTCACTTCTACTGTAAATCTAATCATTATTATTATAAATATAGAACTAAATAAAATATCATTATATTTAATTTAAGTGTGACTTTAAAGAAATAGAAGTATTGATTACTTAATCCACTCTGAAACAGATTGGTAGGCCTCGTAGGCTTTATGTATCTCAAACTAAGCAGGTCTGTGAAAACCTTGGCATAATAATTATTCTCAAACCTACCTATAACTTGGTGGTGAAGTTTTAACTGTTTTAGAAGTAAAGTTAAACCTACAGATGGTTAGACGCATTCTCTTCAGCACCTCATTATGTTTATGTATGTAATCAAATGGCGACAGTCTTTCGAAACTTGTAGCTATAATATATGGTCCATTCTTTCTCTTGTTGTGACACTATATTTTCATATTTATTGCAAATAAAGAAATAAGGTTATACTTTAAAATTTTTTCTGTTATTGAATCTTCCGCGTAACTCATTTTAAGAACGGCTGAACTAAGCAATGATGGAATTACGATTTTAAGTACAGCAATAACTTTAAGATTTTTAAGTCGCAGCTTTGTTACATTTTTCAAAAAATTTCGTAACTCTTATGTTTTTCATGTCGGAACCAAACGGACTACTGATCATGGTAATATAGGCGAAATATATGGGGCGAAATATACGGCCCCTCCCCCGCCTATGGCCTAAACCATTAGAGGTACAGTAAAACTAAACATACCTTACAAAAGAGAATTTAATCCTGCATTTAATGAGAAACAATTAAAACTTGGTGTTCCCGCCATTGGCTTCCAAGACAGCCTGAATTCGCTTTGGGTAGCTTGCCAAAAGTGACGTGAATAGATCTTGATCGTTACGCAAATTTGCTAAAACAGTTTCAATGTGTTGCGTCATTGTATCCTTCAAAAATCGATTTGCTGCAGGTTCTTGAAACGAGAGACATTCAACCTTGTCCTTTATAACTGATCCAATGTGTTCACAGACGTTCAGGTCAGGAGAATTTCCTGGCCATTCTTCATTTCCAAAGAAATTGATCTCATGGTTCCGCAACAACTGTTGAGTGGCTAATGCCTTAAAGCAGGGGGCATTATCGTGCAGAAGTGTGACCTGATCGGCATCCATTCTTAGAAAAGGAATGACATGCTGGGATAGAATAATATCACGAAACTACTGTCCATCCCAACTCTGACCATTTGACTTCAGCACCCACATGAGCTTCTTTGCAGTGAACAAAACAAACACACCAACACAGTCTGGACTTTTTAATAATTCGCGATAATGTTCATTGTCATCGATTTCATCTGGTGTTGTGGCCCAAACTCGATCATTTTGGTAGTTAGGCCGACATGTTACGTAAACAAAAAATTCATCGGAGACAGCTAAATGCATGAAATCATCCACATCCCAATCTTCAAGATAATGGGCAAACCGCATTCTGTCATCGATGTTAAGTTGAGTTTTTCTTGGCTTTGGAAGTTCATGCCAAGGCTTTAAACCTTGCTTATGACGGTACAGTCGAATGATCTCACCACTAACGATCTTTCCTCTCAACACTTCGATCTCTCTAGAAAGTTTAGCACAGCTGTTTTTCCGCTTACGCGTACCGCTTTCAATGATGTCCTTTGTTTCCTGAGAGAGTGGCAAATTTGGGCGCCCAGATTTGGTTGTATCCATTTCACATTCATCCAAAGTTTTATTCCAATTTCTTTTGACGAAGTCCTCACTTGTTCGCAACTTTTTGGCAGCCCATGAACGTGTTATAAAGGTGGCTCCAGTATCACGAGCTTCCCGAAATGTTATTGCTCGTATGCGATCTATCACACGTTCCCTCCGAATCACCAATTAATTGAGAAGCCATTATATTATCACTTCATCAGCTAGAGTAATTTTAATACCTGCAATAAATAAAGAATTTTATATATTTTTATAATCACAAAAAACTATTTCGATATAAGTAAACATATAGGCTGCAAATGGGGGGGGGGGACTAAGGTTTTTTGCAACCCCTTACAGTAGGTCTGTTGCCTATCTTCTGCTAAGTTTGTTGATTGTATGAGATATTTCAGTCAAACCTTTTTGGGACCCAGTTTTAGAAGTATGAAGACATTTCTCTCATTCTACATCCTTAAAATGTCCTAAAATTTCAAGAGAAAGTTAACAAATTGTCTTTCCAAGCCCTTGATGTTGTCCTTTTTTAAGTGGAAATTGTCCTTCGACCGGAATGCAAAGTCAGTTGAATTTATTTCACGTTTAGCAATAATATAATTAACGGAGATTTTATAGTTAACATAAATTGATAAGAAAATTTTTAGGAAAATTCTTGTATTGTACCACTTGAATGATTCCAGTTCCAAGTTATATTTAACCCCTTAAAAAAATGTATTGTGTAGATTAGATTAAGTAGTTTAGTGGGTTTTGTTATCATTTACTCTGCTGCCCTCTAATGAGTAATTGGGTACACGAGATAAGTGTACGCATGGTGTGAATGAACTCTGAAGCTATTGTTTTCATTATGCTTTTTCCTACTTTCCTGTAAATCTTCTTTCACAAGTATTTTCTGTCAGCAGCGGCTGGCGGAGGAGGGAGAGCCTTGTCTGTTCTATACTTTACAATTACCACTTTTCTTTTGTGAAAGCTTTACGTTTCTATAAGTGTAAACATAGTATAAGTTTTCAATATTCTTATTTTCATTTACTTTTTTTCCATTTTCCCCCCTCACTTTCTTGGCCAAGTCTAGAGTGGATGTTAGGGTCTTATTAGCCTGTAACTCTATAACCCCGTAACTCGGTAAACGTGAAGAAACAAGGGATTTACAAGGACAGTCACGTCAACCTCGGAGTAAAATTTTATATCTACCACTAGAGCTTCAGGGATTTATTTGTCTTAGTGGAGACGTCTTCTCAAGAAAGGACTAACTTAACATGAATCAATATGTCGAAAGTTTTTTAATTCGCGCCCTGACACTATTCTAAATTTAAATAGGAAGAGTAACTCTACACTCTTCAAAGACAATTGTTTCGTAGACCAGGCGTTCGGAATCGCCAAAACAAATTCTAGGTCCTCTTCAATTAAAGGTTGATTAATAACCAGGTATAAATAGCCTCTATAGGATGGATGATATATTAATATGGCTTCCTTTACTCCTGAAAATAATAAAACTCATGTAATATGCACTATACTTCATTACTAAAAGTAATATTCCATAAATTACTGATCGCCAACTATTCTTAAGCCTTGGAGGCGGGCGGGGAGAGATAAGACGCCGTATATTTCCATAAAGAATGTCGTAATGAAGGGAAAATCTTCGCAAGAGTATTTATTATTTATAAAGAATGAGTTTCAGACCACAACTCTGTATGCATATACGCGTGAGATCGTTGAAATTAGTTAGTGTATGTTAGGACTCTTTCCTAAAAGAGAACTTTGAAAGTTTTAAAATACCGTGTTAGGCAAATGAGATGAAACAAAACAAAGTAAATTGACGAAGTACCACCAATTTTGGGGGGGAAATGTGATGAATTTGACATCGAATTACAACATTTCGGCAAACCATTCCACCTTTGACTTATCGCTAGATTTAAAAGAAGGCCACTTTAGGGATGGACAATCTCATTTAAAATACCGACATTTTACGCGATAACTTTCGGTTTTCATGACCATTTGAAAAACTTAAAATGAAATCATGAAAGGTTTATATATATATATATATATATATATATATATATATAGAGAGAGAGAGAGAGAGAGAGAGAGAGAGAGAGAGAGAGAGAGAGAGAGAGAGAGAGAGAGAGAGAGAGAGAGAGAGAGAGAGAGAGAGAAGATTATAAGGCATTTTTTTCAGTACGTTCCGTTTGGACATAGTTTGAAATAATAGTATACGCTGTTGTTCTTTTAGATTTATACCCATCGGATCAACAAGACCACAACATCGACACTCAAAAAACTAACTTATACTATCTACCTAACCTATATTAACAATCTAACATATTCTAACGTAACCTAACTTAATCTAACCCACACTATAATTGTCGATAAAACGTCAAGTCGATCAGATATCGTTGTTCTGGTTATTTTAATGCATATATATACCGTTTATATATATATATATATATATATATATATATATATATATATATATATATATATATATATATATTTGGCGAATGCAACAAGTCCTTACCACTGTTATAGCTTTCAATAAATTTTCTTCTGTATTCTGTCGAAGTACGATTATACTGACGCAGTGGTACTCTGAAGTTCTAATTCAGTCACCTTGGAAAAATCTGGTTAATCAAGTACGTTATTACAGTTGTGTTTAATAAATAATGTAGCAGTTTTGAACCACAAATTGATATGATATTGTCAAACATGTAATCGTAATTGTTAAATAAATAAAGCTCCGTCATTTAGTTTCCTTAATAATGTCTAAGAAAATACTACTTTGTTTAAAAATATGAAAATAAAAACCCACTCTAATAGACAGAGTGGGTTTTTATTTTCATATTTTGACCTTCACGTAGAAAAAAGTGAAGTTTTTTGCATTTACTACTTTGTTTATTTATACTTTATACTCTTATTCGTACTGTATTGTCGAAAGAGTTTGCACGTTTCTCATATCCATTTTGCCGATGGTCTGTTCGTACGATTTTTCTGTCTAAAACATCGCTGCGTTGACGAAATGAAAATGCATGTTGTCGAAAGCATTTGGAGTTTGTTCAGTCGCATTTGAAAAACACTGTAATGCGTTTACACTACGTAATATGAATTTCAGTAATCTTTCACACCCAGAGTGTTTAAACATCTCGAAAATTTTGAATCTTGATTTTGGCTCTATTATTCTATGAGGTGGAAACGTATTTTGCGGGTATTCGCCCTTGGGCCCTTCCTGCATAAAAAAGACCCGAGGATCCACTCTTAGGTAGCCAAAGAAATGAAGTAAACTAGTAAAGATAAGGAAGTAGACAATCATAGAAAACTCCAAGTAAACTTTTCACACTAAGCTGACACTGATACGGGTGCAAACCTCCACTCAGAAACAGTAATTTTGACACCCAAACATGCATGAAAATTTGAGGTAGTACGAATCAGAAGACAAAAAAGAATAGCGCGAAATACAAAAGTACATCTAGAGTAATCTGTCTGTCTGTCTGTCTGTGTGTGTGTGTGTGTGTGTCTCTCTCTCTCATTCTCTCTCTCTGCTCACCCCAAGTCCAACTATGGATCAGAACTCGATTTGCTAAAAATATCTTTCTAATCTCTTCTTAAACATATTCACCGATATGACGGAAGGCTATTCCAAAACCTAACGATACCATTAGAAAAAGGTTTTGCATAAACCTTCTGTCTTTAACTTTAACTCTGTTATTCCTGGTTACGTTCCCATCATCTAACTCAAGAAGGTGCTCCAAATTTACATTACCAAATCTATTTAATATCTTGAAAATTTCAACAAGTTGGTCTCGCTTTGACTTCTCTTTTCTAGTGAATACAGATCAAGTTCCCCTAATCTTTGTTCATACCTTTCATTACGAAGTAGCTTGGTCGCTCTTCTCTGAATTCTTTCAAGTGTTTCTATATCTTTCCTCATCTACGGAGACTAAAACTGCGTGCGGCGTACTCTAAATATGGTCGAACTAAGGAGTTATATAAATTAATATGTTGCTGTTAGATTCGTACTCGAAATTGCGGGGTATAAAACCCAGTACTTTGTGAGCTTTCTTACTGGCTTCGATACATTGTTTTGAAAAATTAAAGTCTTTCGTAACTATAATACCTAAATCTTTCTCCTTCGTTACTGAAATAAGGTCTTTACCCGCATTACTTCGCATTTATCGCCATTAAATTTTATCAACGACTTTATTAAGGTCGTTTGGTAACGCCTCTCTTTACCGACGAGTTTCGCATCGTCCGCAAATTTCGAAATTTTACTGATCAAATTAATATCGAGATCATTTACGTAAACAATGAAGAAGATTGGCCCCAACACAGATCCGTGAGGAACCCCGCTAGTTACCTTTGCCCACTCCGACTCATGAATGGGCAAGGGTAATTTATTTATTACTATTTATTACCACCAGTTCGCAATCCATTTTAATACGTTATCCCTTATCTGATGCCCCTTAATTTTTCCGAGTAATCGTTTATGCAGAACCGTGTCGAACGCCTTCGCAAATTCTCAATACACAACATCCACCGCTCTATATTGATCGTATGTATTTATAATACCGTGAAAGAATTTCAATAAATTGTCTACCGAAACTGTGTTAACTGTTTCTAATCAGGTCATAACTTTTAAGATGATCAACTATTCTATTGCGTATTTAGTAATTCTCAAAGTTTACCCACAATCAAAGTTAAGCAAGTTATAAAAATCGGAGTAAAATTTGCCAACTTAAAGTCAGAGGGCGCAACTCCCTCCTCCAACATTGTATTAAAAAGTTTAACAAAAAGAGGTATTAATTCGTTTTCCAATTCCTTCAAATATTTAGGATAAACCAAATGAGGACCTTGCGATTTATGACCTTTACTTTATTTATGTAATGTAAAACCTCCTCTTCATATAGTTATATTAGTTAACACTAAAATTCAGCATTTTAAACACATATCGTGCCTTTGGTTTGTTCAATACGTCTTCTTCCGTAAACATTTGGAGAACGTAGTCATTTTGAGGCGTCGCCTAAAGAAACAAAATAATAAATAAAATCTATTTATTATTTTATTTATGTGTTGATTGTTTATAATAATAATAATAATAATAATAATAATAATAATAATAAACGTATTTATTCACATTGGACATATTTATTATTTATTATTTATTATTCGAAGCGGAATTTAATATAGAAAACGAAATTACCATTATTAATCCGTGAGCCAGACCCCAAATTTTGGCCAGTCGGTATCACTAAGGCGAACCAGATGAAACATTGCTTTTTGAAAAGCTTATAATTTGTAGTTTCCAAATATACTTGCTGAACATCTGTATCTGGTAGTGTTTCAGTGTAAATCTTCGTCAAACATAGGCACCCAATATTTCAATATTGGGCGCAAACTTAAAATGGTGATAAAACAATAAAGCTACTCTTTTGAAATGTCCAGCAAGTATTTTTATCATCCACTTAGCATCCTTCATCATTGGTATGAAGGACGTTTGGTTTTCCCGAGTGGTACCGATCAACTCTTCTGGCCCACGGACTATATCTAAAATTCGGTCATTTGGCGCATACACCCCTTCTTTAGCTAGCGACGTCTTATTTAATACTAATTGATCCTGATCATTTATTAAAATTCCACTGGCATCTAATATTGACCCAATGGTTTCCGTAACTGGATTTTTATTGCTAACATACGCATAACACTACTTAGGTTCCCGTTTGAATGATTTGGAGAACTAACTCGTATTGACGCTTTGCTTTTTTAACCTCGCTTTTAACGCGTCTTCTCAGTAAAACATACTGATTGAAATTTGGCTGAGAGATTTTGCGCTTCTACCTTTTCGTAGACGCTGTTCCAATCTCTAATAAGTCGCGTTATTTCATAACTTAACTATGGTAGCTTTATACTTTAGTATACTTTCTTATTCTTTTTTCGCACGCACTGAGCATCTACACTTTGAATTACAGTTTTAAAACTAGCGTAACTTGATTTCAGCTTTTTTCTTCTCTTTCCATAGGGGTGGGGATGACACTTCAAATTTGACGAAGTTGGCTTCTTTCGCTATCAAAATCGGTGTCCAT